>CAAKHC010004257.1:0-10525 GCA_901007825.1 Macroramphosus scolopax | reverse complement strand
GGGGGGGACAGAGTGCAGACAGGGAGAGAGAGATGCACAGAGAGACAAATGAATATAAAAAGAAACGAGTGAAAAGGCCGGAATTGATGTTTGTGAATGAAGGACGGAAAGAGAACGAAAATTAAAGGATAATGAAATCTACAAAAGGAATAAAGCATCCAGGGAGAGGAACAAGATAGACAACCAGGAGAAGTTGAAACAGAATGAGAGAGGATGGATGATAACAGAAATAATGAGTGGGAATGATGAAATAAGTCTGCAGGAAAACAATGGAAAATGGAGGATAAACAAAGGGGATCTCCCTCATGGGTGCATCTCTGAGACACGTGTTGTGCAAAGCATATAAACAAACACGGACCGATAAGGCGAGACGGTCATGAAGGGGAAACAGACGCGTACCAATGCAGCTTGGACATACCAAGCAGGAACGTAGTCAGAAGCGACTCACAAATATTGGTATTCTAACCAGGCAAGCAAAACCAGAATTCCAAACATCGACAAACCTCTATCTTTTCTTAAAGTTAAAACATCCATGAAAACAGCACAGAATGAAAATGTAAATTCTGAGGGTACTGCATTTAAATAGCATGTCAGGACTGCCTCAGGCAGAGCGGTTTATTATATGAAGCCTGAGCTGCTGCTTCCTCCGTTTCCTCTCCTGTCTGTTCTGAATCTTTTCTATTCCACACATGAATCCACACTGCAAAACCTCAAATTCATCCTAACTGTGTTTGACTAATATCTAGTCAAAGTATCTCATTACATTAAATATAAGTGACAGTCACCAGTATTGTTTCAGTGACATGAACGGGCTCGTTTCTAACTCAATGCACTTTACTTTAATGAACCCTAGCAAGCAAATTTTCGGATTAATTTACGTGCTGAAAGACGTCCATACATCTCAATCTCTACTCAGTATGTGATCTTGTCTCAAATGAAGACACTTGTTTAGATCTTTAGTATTTGCAGCACATGTAGCTTCTACACAGACATCCTCAATGTTTCTTTCTTTCATCCCATTCCTCTTTCTTCTCTCTCTCCTCACCCCCTCTGTTGTTCTCGTCCTCCTGATTGTTTTCTACTCTGAAAAAGACTTCTCACAGCAGAAACTAATCAACCATTGTTTCTCTCCTCCTCCTCCAGTCTTCCTCTGTGCCCTCTACCTCCTGGCAGCGTTGCTGCCGCCGGCCTCCTCCTGCCCCCCTCCCTGTCTCTGCTCCTCAGACGGCCTGGTGGTGGACTGCGGGGGCCGAGGTCTCTCTTCCCTGCCGCCCCTGCACCTCCTGCCTCCGGGGAGCCGCTCCCTCCTGCTAGCCAACAACAAACTCGCCTCCCTGGGAGCCTCCGCCTTCACTAACCTCTCCTCCCTGGAGGTCTGAAGCCCATTGTTCACTGACATACTTCTCGTCACTGTCAATATGTTCTGGGTTATTTTTATGCTGTTGTTTTTCGCGGTATGTATTTTTCTGCAACCATTGAATTCCGTCCCAGACAATAAGTGATGGTTAGTCTCATGTTCCGCAAACTGCAGAAAAACCTCTGCTCTCCTCCTGCAAAGTTAGGAGAAGTTGACATTTTCAAGACTGCAGTGCAACCCTCCATTAGCATATTGGGTGCAAAGCTCAGCAAAGTTGGTATCTGATATAAAACAAATACAAAAATCATGGATACTTTCCATACTTGCCAAAAAAAAACAACCTTTTGCATTAGTAACAACCTGGATGCTGATTCATCTGCGGATTTATTCCACTAATTGATCAGTTCATTTGTAAAGTGTCATTCCTAATTATTCCCTTAATGACAATATACTGCTTCCGATGAACCTTTCCAGGAAAATATCCAATGGATCAATTTAGCTAATTAGCTGAACTGAAAGAAAATCTATTTCCTGTGAAGCTTCAAAACAAATATCGGGAATCTATACAGATCTCCATGCCTGTCGTACACCGGCGCTCTGTTAACGTGTTGTAGCAGCGGATTCATGCCTCTGAGTCAAGATAAATGAGAGGAAATGTAAGAGTCGTATTGTGTATTACAGGAGATGGACCTCTCCAATAACTACCTGGACAATTTACCGGCTGGATTATTCAGAGACATGTCCAATCTGACCAAACTGACCCTGCACAACAACTCACTTACAGTAATGGACAGAGACATCTTCCAGGTAAACGCACTGCAGATCAAACACCACCTCACAAGATTAAGTTCAGTTTGCTAACAGGGCTGAAAAAAACTGTCTTATAATGGCGAAGAATTATGCAGGATGCTGAGCTGAATTTCATGTGGTGTTTCTATCAAAAAGTGAGTGTCATCTACTTTGTGGTATTTCACTGATATAATGTTTCAGCTACTTGGCTGGATGCTGCTCACTCGCTCTAAAAGTACAGCCAACCTAAGCAGATATATTGACAAGTCTGGGCTCGTGTCCAGGTCCATTTTTTCTCAACACTTTCATTCACTTTTATCTGATTAAAATCAATCCGTAAGTGAGCTTGTGCCATTATTTCACTCAGCAAATTAAGCAAGATCAATCCATCAATAGATGCAAGCTTTGACTTTTGGATTTTGATGGAAGTTCACTGATTATATACTGCACTGTAAAATAATGTAGTGTATTAATAAGAATGAACAAACTGGTCTTGATGTTTTGACAGGGTTTGGGGGGTCTCCAGAGTCTGGATCTATCCCTGAACGGTCTGTCCTCGGTTCCTCTGGGGCTCCTGGACGAGCTGCAGAGTCTCAGGTAAAACTCCTTAACACTCTATAGAAGCCCAGAGCAGCAGTAAAGTAAGTTTAAATTTGACAATAATAATATTATGAACATCATAACAGTCAGAGAGGGTCAAGGGTCAGGTGGCAGCATACATATTTGCTGCTGCTGGTATTTAGAAACCACTTCCATAAGGGTAAATTCTAACTCCTTTGTTGGAGATAACAGAATAGGTTAATTGAGATTATAATTAATTAGTCTAATCGTTCCATAGGCGGCTGTCTCTAGCCGGGAACAGGCTTCATGGTCTGGAGAGGGCAGCGTTTGAGCCCCTTGCCAACCTGCAACACCTGGAACTGGGACACAACCCCTGGGAATGTGACTGCAACCTCAGAGATTTCAAACACTGGATGGAATGGCTACTGTACAGAGGTGAATGTTTGATTTCTATCAAAGGGTGCATTTGATCTGCATCGGGGGTTAAGAACAAGACTGTAAAGGAGCCGTGAAGTGGTGGGAGGAAACTAGAGGATGCTTGTTTACCGAGACGAGGGATATGGCGAAGGTGTGTGTTTCCGTTTGTGCCCGAGGACCCCTGTGCTTCCTGCTACATCATATGAGTGAGTCGGCGTGTGAATGCAGATTGCTGCGCTCATTGTGTGTCATTGTGGGCTGTTTGTGTTATCCGTGTGTCTTTGCAGGCTGTTAGTACATCAGATAACCACAGATGCTCTCCGCTCTCTCTTCATGTGTAAAAATCTACATTCACCTCAGCGCCTCGAGCCTCAGCTGCCCCGCTAATGAAGCATTTCTTCTTTTCTCCGCTCCATTCTCCTCCCTGCTTCATTCTGCTCTCGTCTGCCTTGCCAGGCTCTCGTCGCCTCCACTCAGTTCAGTAGAATTCGGTCGAGTTCAGACGGGGACTGACACATGGTGGCGATGTTAATTCAATTATCATCACAGCGGCGGGGCGAATTACAGAGACATCTCGTAGTTGAGCGGGGAATCAGTGGCTGTTAAAAGGGCAGATAATGCACAAAATGTGTTCTAGAAAGTAAGACAAAGCACAGAATAAGTGCGAAAAGCTCGGTGACAGCAGTCTGTGTTGACTCCTATCTGCCTCGGATCACTGCGGGCACACACAGCTGGGACATTCGGAGATATTTGGAGAAGGAGAGCTCAGCTTGTCGAGGGGATTCTTATGTCACATGCTGAACTAGAAGCATCTGGATGCTAAATGGCACTTTCCTCGCACTGTCTTTTCATCATCCTCTGCCTTCATCTCGCTGTTTCCGCCGTATATCAGAGGGTTCAGATCAATGGCGCAACCTGGGGGATGTTGCTTGAAATCAAGCATGTGATGACAACAAAGTAGATCCCTCTCCTTCCTGATCCCTGTGGGAATTAGTGACTCAGATATTTCCCTCTTCCACACACACTAGAGCTTTCCTGAAGCTAGGCATGTCATCTCATGAATTATAGAAAGGCTTAGTTGAGTCTATCTGCAACTTAGTGTAGAGGGCACAGCAAACTCTGTGTGTGTGCGTTAAGTGATGTATGACTCATTCTGGTGTTGGCACAACCAACCTCCATCTCTGTCTTTTCACTCTTTCTCCCAGTTAGCAGTAGTGCTTTACAGGCAGAAGGCACTTTATATATGACCTGTCCCTGTCCTTCTGTCTTAGCACCTCTTTCTGTGTTTGTCAGGGGGGAAAGTGGATGCGGTGGAGTGCACACTGCCGAAGGATCTGCGTGGGCGAGACATTCGCGGTGTTCCAGTGGAAATGTTCAACTACTGCCTCCAACTTGAGGATGAGAACGGTGGAGGAGGTGAGGGTTCCCGGACCGGACAAGGAGGAGCCCCTCCCTGCAGCAGGAAAACTCTTAACAGTGGGGCAACACCAATTTCCGACAACAGCGGCGGTGATGAATCCCCTTCAAACACTGGGGGTGGAGCAGGAGGAGGCGGAGGTGGAGAGGCCTCATCAGATTGCGTGCGCGCCCGTTATCGGCCCGTGAGCGTGCGCCGTGCCATTGGCACGGTAGTGATTGCTGGTGTGGTGTGCGGCATTGTTTGCATAATGATGGTTGCAGCCGCGGCGTACGGCTGCATCTACGCCTCTCTGATGGCTAAATACCAGAGAGAGCTGAAAAAGAGGCAGCCGCTTATGGGAGACGGAGAGGCAGACGGGGAGGATAGGGAGGAGAAACAGATCTCCTCTGTGGCCTAGAGGAGCGACGGGACAGGGGAGGGTTGGCTTGTCAACGGATGAAGGTTGGAAGGTGCGAAAATTAAAAGGGCTCAAAGAGGAGAGAGATGAAAGAGCTTGTCTTATGCACACAGGAAGCTACAGTGTTTCTCCCCCTCTGACACCTCTCCATTCTCCCACTTTTTGTCTTCCTTTCTTTGCCCTCCCTTCTATTTTTAACCTCCCTCGCTGTCCCTCTCTCAACTCACTCCTTCACACACACATACCTTATCAGTTCCCCTTATTTTCTCTACCATTTGGAGCCATTCTCCCTGCAGTAGTTGTTATCAATCATCCCTCCAACTCGCCTACAAACCACCTACTGCTGCAGTTGGCTGCTGCTGATTTTACCATGATATTGGCTGGGAGAAAAAAAACGATTGGTCCCATCTGAAACATATAATTTAAGCTGTCAAAAGACATTCGTAGACCCGCCAGTTTTTAAGAAACTGAACTGTATTTTAGAGTATGATGTCACTTGGACCAATATTCACAATAATGAGATTAATCAGCGGTATAAGACAGTGCCAAGCCTTTGTTTTCTCCTCCTCAACCTCCTCAAAGCCAGTAGCTCCTCCCAAATCCAGGACACTAACCCGAGATCCTTCGCCCTCGTCTTGCCTAATGCTCCTCTGATGTCACCTTGGACCTCCGAGTTCCTAGCCGATGACTCATGTTGGGCAAGCTTGGAGGAATCGAGGTAAACGTTAACGACAAACACAAAGAGATGTCATTTATATAGTTAACACCTCTCTCCTGCTGAGAGAATACTCTGGAAACGCATTATGTGTTAATGGGGAATCGAACACACGCAGTCTTTGCTGCTAAGTTAAAGAACAGGAAACCATTTGAACTGCAAATGATCATTTATGACTGAAATCTTCGGACGCGTGAGGTCAGCAGCAACAGACAGATACTCCCCCCTATCTGGACCAGTTTTTCTCTCGATCTTCTCAGGACTTATTGGACGCTCCAGATCACATCTGTGCATGAGATCCTAGAAAGGATCATATTAATCAGCTCACTGGGGAACAAACCATGTCAACTGGAACTTTACTAAAGGCTCTTGCTTTCTTGTTGCTTGTTAAATTATCGTCAGTATCTGGACCGATCAAATGGACAATTTCTTGGACGATGCTGGACCGGGAAAGTCTTCAGATGGATATTTTTGATGCTAAAGAGATTTAAAGGACCACGACCTGCAATTATTATTTGTCCGGAGCTCATTTTCGGACTCAATTCACCTTCTGATGTGAATGTTTGTTACTTTGGCACGTACAAAACTACAAATACGCTGTCTTCTGACAAGCACTACATTACAGAGATTCATCTAAGGACTATAAACTTCAGACTCCTGCACTTTATCTCCCTAATCAGTTCCCCTCTGGCATCCCTCTACTTTTCCCTCCTTCTCTTTCTTTCTAAAATGGATGATTTTCCCAAAGGGATTATAATGAACAAGGGATTAAACTAAAAGGCGCTGCTATTTCCCCCCTCCTCCTTTTTCTTATCCCTTCTTCTCTCCATGCATCTTTCCATCCAGTGCTATTTTTGGAAAGTTCCTAAAAGACTTCCACGTCCTTTTGTTTCTTCTATACTGTCACATTGGTAATGCAATATGCAATGGAAGTTAACAACCGCCGTTGCCAAAGAGTCCTGCTGTCATCGGTTAAATGGAAATTTCAAGATGAGCAGAGTGGAAAGACACAAGATAAAAAAGTCTAGCTTTCATTGCGTACTGCTGCCCAACAACTCCCTCTCAATTGGCTGCAAATAAACAGATATTAATTGTGTGTAACCTCATGTATGGATGCAGGTATGGTACAGGTGAACATTTATAATACATTAGTCTCTAATATAGTGTGTTTGCCCGGCGATCCCTAAATGTTTTTGGAGTAAAAAATGTTTAAGGTTTACTGTATGAATTCACATTGTATGTCGTTTGTTGTCCTTCTAACTTCTATGTTTTTGTTTTGTTTTGGTTTGGCGATCCGTGTAATGTTTGTCCGTTAGTCTTGTTCATTTACTTGTGCTCAGTGACCGGTAATGTTTCGGAAAGAGTCACAGAAAGAGTCTGGCCGGGGGCAGGAAAAAAAAGGCCCAATGTTGCTGCCTGTTTAGCAAAGGCGACTATAACAAGTTTAATAAATGGTTGTAAGCAAAAGTATTTTGTAGGGCTGGTTAGTTTAACAGAAGGATGCACAGATAATTATTTGGGTTTCCCCCAGTCACATTTGCACTATGACTTATGCTGACGGGCACTTGGCCTGTTCACCTCACTAACGTAAAGAGATGAAGAAGACCTTGCAGATATTTAGACCTGGGTTTAAAGTCATGGTGGGAACACATGACGTGCCTCCGGGGCATTAACGTAAAAAGGCTTAACTCTTTCTTTGAATCTAGAAACAATGTCTTTTCACTCCCTGGTCTGCGAGTCTTGTGCTGTTGGTAGCTAAGTATCTTAGCTAGCCGGAACCTGTTCCTATATCCTGTGTGTGTAAAGAAAAATAAATTCTAGTTTGTTACGTACAACTGCGGCAATCATGATGACTAAGGGGCGCAACGGCTACATTGCCCAGAATACCGTGGTGTGTTGTATTATTATGATGATGCTGATTAAAAGGGATCATTTGTAAGGCCTGAACAAGCAAGTGCGGCTTGCCGTGTCTCGTAATGCCCCTTTGTTCCTTAGGAGGCGACAGTGAGTCACTGTAGCATGGAGGAGCTGAGGCTGAACTCTTACCAGAGCTCTTTACGCGGCAAAAGTGAGTCACTGTGGCCACAGCTGTTCCAGAGGGCCTATACTCTTGGAAAAAAGGTCTATTGATGAGCTCAGCGGTGTTCCATACCGTGGCAGCGCAAAGGAGCAGCGGCCCAGACCAGCCACCACAAGGACGTGACTCATTTTGGCCATAGCGATCCCATTATCTACCCAAAGCTCATAATCATAGGTGACTGTATGAGCAGTAACGGCTCATGCTAAGGAAGTTGGAATCTTACATTCGGTGTAGACGCCGGTGCCTTCTAGTAACTATGTCGCCCCCTATTGGTTTGCAGTGTGAAACATGAAGCACTGGCTTGTTCAGATCGGATACAAATTGTACCTTTAAGGCGATGATGACGATGATGAAACATTTCCTGGTAAATATGCATTGATTTAAATAAAATCATATCACACTCATGTCAAATTTAAATCCAGCCCAGTGGCGAGGTTTGAAGGACTACTACACTGCTTCTATAACGATTGCATATTTTTCCAAATGATCGGTCATTAAATCACGTAAAACTTTCAGCCGGAGGTAAATTGGTTAACAGACTGGATGTTTCTTATTTACTAGATCATTTCATTCTGGTAGAGATGTGAGTCCGTATCTTGTCCATTCTCCTCGTATCTCCTCTCACCCTTTGCCGTATTTCTCAACAGCTCTCTGCTTCCCCTTTCCTCTCACTTATCTTGTCTCCATTTATCTTTCTGTCGCCTCTTCGCCCATCATTTTTTAAAATCTTTTCATCTTCTCCTCTCCCACCTCTGCCTTCTCCATCTCGTACCGTCTCTGGTCTGTTGTGTGTCATTTCCACCTCCGCTCCGCTATCTCTACCTGTTCTTACTCTTGTCTTATTCTTATTCCCCCCCTCCACGTTAAATAGCCTCGCTGTTCTTTCTTCATACGGCCCCTCTCCTTCGATAATTCATTTCCCTTGTCATCTCGCTCCTGCTCTTTCTCTTGGTTTAATTCTCTGTCAGCAAAAGAGCATTAGGGTTTATTTACATACAGCCTGACAGTTCTTCCACAGAGATATACTAATCCAGAGCTGAGCCTCAGACCAGTATGAACACTCATCTTGCGGTCGCTGAAGATTGATTTCGGAGCAGTAAATGCTAAACTGAAATACCAAATCCCAGCCATGTGAGAAGAAAAATCTGATAAATCCCCATGAAAACCAATCACTGACAGAGCTGAGAAGAAAGGGACAACTGACCAGATTGTGTGTAGACAAACACTGACATCCAGTGGTCAGAGAAGGGACTGCAACCTTGACTGCTGATACAGAATATCCATCTTTTGCTTCTCCTTTGTATTGTTTCAAAACTCTGTCAACTCTGTCCGTGCATCACTACGCTAACAGATTTTGACAAGAAGAAATTGTGTGAGACAATAAAAGATTTAAGGAGAGTCCCACTGGATGGATACCCACTTGACATCCATTTTCTTCAAAATCTGACAGCTGAAGCATCCGACACTCATTATTCTTTCAATGTAGGAGACATATGCGCATATGCATATTGTTTTAGGTCATGCTTGAAAGGTGTCGATCCCTTAACATAGAGGAAGCACAGAATGTTACGGAGTCATATGTTTATTTAAGGGCCCTGATGTCACAAACATTTTTCTGCAGGTCTGCTGGAATGTCTCTGAGCAAGTCACTGAATATGTAGCAACTGCACAGTGTCACATATCTGAGTGCAGCAGGGCTTCTAAAACTCTTTTTGTGTTATTTCAGTGTTTCCACTGCTATTCTGATTAAATTTACATGCAAACATGCTCAAACGCTGGATAAAAGGCAAAGCTGGTGCACACTCCCACAAGCAGTCATAGGTGGGAGAAGAATCACTTTGTTTCCGTGCCACCTGACCTGCAAGCTTTTAAAGATTTGATTCCTTTGTGTTCAAGAGGTAAATGGGATACTCTACAAGAAAAGGAGAGGAAAAGAGAGAGCAAAGGCAAGAAGTGAAAGCACTACATGACAGGATAAAACACAGTCACCAGGAGATGAGAAAGACAGAGAGAGAGAGAGAACGCAAGGAAGCGAAGGGAGACAGGTCTGACAGCTTAAGCAGAGAGGCGAAGAAAACAGAGATGCCTGTGAAGGTTTAAGAGGGTAAGAGGAGTGTCGCAGTAAGTGTGTGTGTTCGTGCGTGTGTACGAGCAAGGTGGATTCGGCTTTTTCCCTTTTTTGTTTTGGTTGAAATGAAATGAAGCAGCTGGTAGAAAAGTAGTTTCACTTGACATCCACTCAAGCCTGCGACCATCATACACAAACTACCAGCGTTTTTATATCAATGATCGCTGTCTCGGTTGATATTATCTCGGCATTATTACCAACATTAATAAGTGTGAATAGAAAACAAAGCCCTTAGAACAGATACTTTAGGTTCAAGTAGAGCTCTGGATTCAGCAAACTGTGATGCTAATGTCCCCTAAACAGGCAGAGGAAAAGAATCAGGGTCATAAGGGAAAGAATTATTTCCCTTCTCACTCACTTCTGCCGGCTCTCCAGTTTTTATTTCCAAAAATAACAGGATTTTCACACCTGAAGCAACCTCTACAAAAGCTGTGAAATACAGATAAGCATGTGTGTGTGTGTGTGTGTTTGTACGCGTCTGCGTACGATGGCTCAGTGTTTTGCAGCACTGAGACTTGAATCCATGAAGGAATACACACACACACACACACACACACACACACACACACACGCTCACGCTCTCAGGAAGCAGCTCCAGAGAGCTTTGTCTCACTCACATAATCATCTGATGGGCTTACGAGGAAACACAAATCAGCAAGCA
>CAAKHC010004256.1:4591-19591 GCA_901007825.1 Macroramphosus scolopax | reverse complement strand
GTCGGCCCCTAGTTTCTCCACCTCGACTGGCTTTGACATCCTGATATCTGAAAACAAGCAGACACACAGAGACACACTCCATCAGGTTGATTCTTAAATCTGTATCGGATATTTATGAATCAGCCGATTAGAATCTTGACGACTGCAGGGGAAAGCCAGCAGCCGGGGCGTCGCTCTCTGATGAGGCGGTTCCGAGTGTTTTCAGGTCACGGCGGCGCCTACACGGCGTACAACAAAACAACCAGCCGGAATCATTCACAAGTTCAACTCGGCCCACGTTCATTCATTCTTTCCAATTAGTGGTTGAACAAGGAGTGGGTTGACCCGAGGTGTCTGCTTGGTCTAAATTTAACTCGAGGTGTTTACGTGGGTGCAGCTCGGCACTAAAAATGTCTCACACCGTGTGTCACTCATTACAAGAGCACATCACTTCCTGGTTGATACTGTATCGGGGCAGTCCCCGTGCCCCTGCAGCACAGAGACGGCTGCAAGACGCTCTTCATCACGCAGGGCGCCGGGCAAACTGGCTTTAGAGGGTGTAGGGACGACATGCCTGAGGATGAGGAGGAGCTGCGTGTTTGAATACTTGTACGAGAGAACAACAGTTGTCTTTCACCCCTGTTAGTTTTCATCTCACCACGAGTCTCTTTTATTTGGGAACCACAAACTGTAAGACGACTTTTTTATTGGGTCCATTTGAAACCCTTCTGTTCTCTCTTGTTCTCTCTCACCGACACACACACACACACACACACAAACACATGAACACACACACACACACTGCTACTTCCCTTTTGTGAAAACATGCAAATCTGCCCAACGTCCAACTAATTATATCTGCCACCTGCATTATAAACTCTCAGTCTCCCTCCTCTTTTTTCTCCCCCCCCCTCTCCCCCCCTCCTCTCCCATTTATCTCTCTTTCACCAAGTGAAAAACGTTGTTTAGCAGATGTTACAGTGCTGGCAGTATTACAGATAGTAATTCTGCCATCGGGATGTTGCTCTGTTTTCACCGGGGTGACTCATTAATAAAGAGAACGTACTTATTTGACTGTCTGGCTCCAGATGAGCAGCAGCCAGCAGCAGGTGCTCAGGCTGCTTCCCTCCATCGGGGGGCAGCAGTGACTCATACCAGAGGATGAGAAACCTGCTGCACGTCCGCCACTAAACGGCTGCAATAATTAAGAAGACACACACACATTTGACGAGGAGCGACTCCCTGACCAGAGATGCAATCAGGCAACACACACATGCTTGTTTCAGTGAAACAGAAGTGAGATATGAGTGTCAGGAGGGGGAAGTGGCAAAGAAGCTCAAAAAGGCTCCCCCATGTTGCCACACTGGTTTTAAGAAGGGGTCAGAGTGCTCACACTGACCACAGGATCTCCTTCAAATAAAAGGACTTCTGCTAAAATATGGATTACTCACCAAACATCTGATCAGCCTATTATTAGGGTCAGTTTGTGGTTTTCTTTGGGCATATTTTAGAATTTTCTTCCCAGAACCAAAGATTCTCCATTGTTGCTCAATTTCTGGTGAAAACATCCTGAAACTGCAACGTAATCTCCTTCACAGGACGGACGCAGTGATTGACAGGTGGCGTCCACTGCAGCAGGGACACATGTCACCACATTAAACTCTAATCACCGGCGATGCAAAGTCTACAACGTTAAGCAAAATCACCTCATAAGATGACCGACCGTGCAGCCAATAGAATTAACTCTTGCAGAGAGCTGCACACTTGCAGGTGTGTATTGATTCATGGTTTAAAATGGCCTACAGACAGAAGCACGGTGGATAATGTGGTCAGTAATACAGTGAGGGGGACAGTATATCAAGATGCCGTGTGTTTCTCTCACTTCCTCTCCCGACTTCCCCTTGTACTGGGTTGAATGCGGAGTGTTAAACCCAACACTTACTGTCAGCACTGCTATTAATATTAGCCTGCTCGCTTTCACTGCAAACACAATCTGCCCGTTTTGAAACACACGGCTGCAAACACAACTAATTTCACCCGACACATGTTTTTCTAGGGGCCTCGCAGTGGCTCCTTGCTTGCCTTCGTACGTGGGCAGCCGCTGTCTGAACCGCACTTACAGTAACATCAAGACAAAATAATGAAATCAATAGAGTGGCTGCACTGATCTTAGAGCAAAGAGAGGGTTTATCTGTGACCCGGCGGGACCTGCGTCCAACATCCCTCGGTGCATCCTAAACAAACCAACTTTTCCACTGTATATTACTGTTACAAATATATGATGTAACACAGAGGAACAAGGAGGAGCAGAGAAGTGCTCAGTCTGAAGAGTTTCTGTTAATCTCCTCTGGGTATTTTGGCCGACATGAAACTCTGCTGCAACCGACCCCGAATCCCCCATCACCGCCCCTCACCGCTCTTCCGGATGGAAACAGGACACAAACCCCGGTGCCAAGGGGGGAGTCTGGGAACAGGAGTCATCGCACCGGCTAACGGCGGTAGAATAAAAAGAAGAAAAAAAAACAAGCAGGGGCGCCGAATAATTTAATACTGCGCGTCGAATCGTGCACATCGAGTTGAAGAATAAAAACAATCAACACAAGAAAATGGGAAGTAATTAAGCAGAAGAAGAAAATATAAATAAAGAATAACATCTTCTAGAAGGGAAGGATTTAATATGAATTAATTATTAGTTAATATTATAATATAGAACTGAGGGAGAATCTGAGCAGGAAAACGTCCACGTTGCATTTTATATCATCAAAACTGTTGTTTTGTTTTGTCAAGATATTTTTCAGTATTTTCAATAACAATAAGTCAATATGATCAATATGAATTCCATCATTACAGGATGGAACATTAGAAAATGGTCAGTGAATTATGAGATGAAATAGGCAACAGGAGTAAATGATTTACCTTTGTTTAGTCATTTGTTGTAGTTTTCCTGTTGATAATCTGGCTGACAGTTTGTAGTGTTAACAAGTGTTAACAAGTTATTGACTGAATGAACTGCAGATGAATCAAAGACAATCTGAGGAAACTTCTCTTTATAGCCAAATAAGTAAAAAAAGGCCTTTTTAAAAAACATTTATTCTCTGTTTCTTTTTGTGACATAAATTAGCAAAACGTCTGAATTATTCAATCAACTCTGATGTGAATGAAATACGTCTCGTCATTTTTAACTAAAGAAATTTGCAATTATAATTCGAACAATTTATTCTCACGACCTGTCCTGCACTTCTACACTTGTAGTGTTTTACATGCAAAGCAGCATCCAGGATGCTTCGCTGTGGTCAGAGTCACAGAGGAGATCACAGCAGTCGACCTATCAGGTTAATCGGTGACTCTGCAGCCAACAAACAACTGAGAGTTATGAGCTAATTGACATTTTGAAATTGATTTCGGGTAATTGGTGACTCAGCTGACAAGTGCTTGACTCACATTAGAGACGGTGTCGGCCTCCTCTCACAGCCGGGGCTGACCATCAAAACAAAGGCAAGTGGTAAGTTGTTTCTGCTTTGGTTTCATTTCAGTCTTAAACACTTATTATAATTATTTTAGGCATTGGCCCTTTTGCTTTTCCATCTATTTTCTTCCTACATATCTTCAGATAAGCTGCAACACGAGAGCCCTCGTCTCAAAAAACAGGTTGTGAAATGATAATAGAGATAAAAATGGAGGTTTTCAAGTTAAAAAGACAAACACACACTGCAAGAAAAATAATAATGAAGTAAGAACAAATTCAACAGTGCAGCTCCGCTTTGAAAAATACTGACACCCAAATATTTGTTCATCACTTTGATTCACTCGTCATTTATCTTTTCACACACAGAGACACATGCTATGGGCTCGCAAGGTGTCTGACCTTTGCTCATCCCTCCATCCATCCATCCCTCCATCCATCCATCCCTCCATCCATCCATCCATCCATCATCCACATCTTTCTCTCCGTACCACCTCTCCCTCTTTGATGCTATTTAATTAGCTGACCTGGGAGACTCAGTGACATTAATGAGCGATGCAGAAGAAGTTCTCTTTCTCCCTCACGAAGACACAAAAACACACACACACACACACACACACACACACGCACGCACACACACATGAAGCTTAATTGGTCTTTGGTAAATGAAGGCCAGCACAGAGAGGGCTGCACAGACAGTCACTCACCTGGCAACCACATACTGGAGAAGTCCTTTGCTGCTATCGCTGCTGTCTTGGTCATATCTGAATCAAAGGAGAGTGTGTGCGAGCTATGTAAAGAAAAACTCTCACTCTCCTTCTCTCTGTGTCTCTCTCTCTCTCTCTCTCTCTCTCTAACCAAACCGGGTGAGTGTATCAAATCATATGGTTTAGGCATTCACACACTCTCTCTCTCTCTCTCTCTCTCTCTCTCTCTCTCTCTCCCTCTTAGAGTCCACACCCCCCAAGCCCCACCTCCTCCCCACATCCTGCAACACAACAGGAAGTAAGCCTCAAAAGACAAGGAACTCGGCACAGAGGAGACAAAAAAAACATAAAGAAAGGGGGACACGCAAGACGTTAAGAGTGGGAGAGAGTGAGTGAGTAAGTGAGGAGAGATAGACAAGGTAAAAAAAGAGGGGGATGACGGGTGGAGATGGAAAGTGATGGCGCTGCTGGAAAAAGCTACTCACACACACACACACACACACACTCACACAAACATGAGAAAAAAAGCAGACTTGACTTTCTGAGTGTGATACGACAGTTTACCCTTAAAACTAACGTTTGTCTATTTAACAAGCCGCGTTAAATATGAACTGTTTGCATTTTGTCAACGCTGTGTTGTGACCATCTTCTGTGAAGTTGTTTCTAGTGTGTACATCTGTGGGTGTGCGGTGGTCTGTCGAGGGGGGGTCCTCACCGACAAGAGAAGAGCTGAGACATACTCGGCTCTCCAGCCGCAGCTCCACTCGCACCCGTGTGGAAGGAAAAAACTCACAGCTCACTGTACCGATGACCATCCCACGATACGGGCTGCATGCACACCACACACCCACCCACACACTTACATGTGATGGGTGGATGTGGTGTGAAAGTGGAAAACCGAAGATGCACTTGATATGAGACATTATCAGCGCCGCCCACGACGCCGCTGAACCATGTGAAGTCGCTGGAATGGTCTCGAGGACGAAGGACAGAATGCTTCACCAAACATCTGCCTAGATTTTTCCAATCTGAAGGTGTTGATGTGCTGCCGCGACAGTTCGCGGCGCCGACCACAAGGTGGCACTGTTGACTCTCTAATACTGCCGAGGAGACAGCTCCATCTGCGGAAGAGGAGCGGAGGCCCTGCTCTCTCCTTCCTCCTCCTCCTCCTCTCCCGTGGTCCGAGCTCACTGATTCAAACACTAACAGCAGCAAGTTTAACCTTATAAATACTTAATGTGGTGATTTACAACAGCCCAGTGTGCTGCTGAAGGAAGTGCACACGGCGCATCTCCAGAGACGGATCTGTTAGATATTCTTTTACATCAAGGAGAACTGACATATATATATATATTTCTATAATAATATATATATATACTTTCATATCTAATATGAAAACAATAGCATTAAAGCTTTGGTGAAAAGAGTGCAGGAGAGATTTACAACGTCAGAAGATTTTTTTTTTCACCAATCAGTGAATCATCAGAAAATATTTGGCAAGAAAATTTGATCAACCAATTAAATAAGAAATAACACAGAATGTTGATTTCATCCCAGATGTGAGAGTGTGTTGCTCTCCTTGACGTATGTGGCATTAAACTGAATTTACTCTGGTTTTGTCATGATGGTCAGATCACCATCAGCCTTCACGATATTTGAATTAATTCACAATGACATTAATTGGTAAAGACAATTGTGTGATTAAACTATCACAATTCAGCACCGGCCCTCCAAACAGGCCTGAGACAAGAGAGGTTCCACATATTTGTACAAATTATTTCCACTATAATCTCTGTACCTGCGTTTCACTGGACACGAGCGGCGGATTTGTCCGTCTAACTTTGACGTGATCAGCTGAATTGTTGACGTGTGTGTGTGAGTGGACGGGCTGGCCGGGCCGGTCCGAAGCCGGTGACAGACTGCATGTGGGGAGACGGGGGGGGGGGGGGGGGGGGGGGGGGGGGGGGGGGGGGGGGGGGGGGGGGGGGGGGGGGGGGGGGGGGAGGTACGTCTCTCTGGGGTCAGAGGTCGTCTGGGCAGCCTGGCTTTGGCATTGACCTTTGTTCAAACCCCAATCTATCCTCGTAACTAGCAACGTGTGCGCCTTTGTGTGTGTGTGTGTGTGTTTGTGCATATTTGCTTGAGTATCTCCAGTATAAACAGAGTACGGCTTCGGGAATCGAAGGGCACTCTGTGAGTGTGTGTACAGTTCATGGCCATGGAGGGCCCTCCTGCCCCAGGGAGGTCTGAGGCTTGGTTACCATGGAGACCAACACTCCAGCTTTGCCACTTAGATGATATTGGACCAACGGGAAATGGTCTCAATTGAAGCCGACATCTTAACACATGAAAAATATGGACTGTGATATTAGTGAGTTGAAAACACACACAAATAGGCACAGTTTGGATTATTCAATTGAACTTAGTTTAGATTTTGATTAGCCAAAACCAAAAGTTCATATGATAAAAAACACACACACTCTCTCACACACACACACAATCTGATAGTGGGACCCCAGGGAAGAGGATTGGGGGAGGCTGAGGCCTCCAGAGCGCCATCAATCACTCCACTGTCAGGGTGTGAGGGAGCGGCAGGGAGGGAGAACCGGGGTATGGGGGGGTTACTAAGAAGGAGGAAAAAGAGGAACAGAGGAAGAGTAAATGATAAAAAGGGAGGGAATGACGGGAAGGGAAAGAGTGATGGAAGCAAAAGTGAAAGACAGACAGGAATAAAAGGATTGCAAAAAAAGAATGTTAATTGGGGGTGAGGGAGGCGGTAGGATGATGGAGGAGGGAGGAGGGAGGGAGGGAGAGCGTATGAGTATAATGGGTCATTGCAGGGACAATTTTGAGGTCTCAGTATCCCTCCATGGCTCCTATTTCTACTGCAGCCACGGGCCTGGAGCACACATTGGCTCTAATTCACATAATCCATCATATTCCTCTTCTTATAGCGGGGGCAGAGCGCGGCCCGCTGATGGACCCACCAAGTCCAATACAAAGTCCAACTGCAGGACTATATTCCACAAGGTGAGAGATTTAAAATCCAGTCTAGTGTTTCGATGTGTGTGACGTAGCCCCATGAAGAGTTCCGGGATTATAAACTGTGGCTCCGGCCGTGTGGAGACCAGAGAGGTTGAGGTTGTGTATGAGAAGCAGCGGGGGCTGAAACACACTCGTACTGTTGGCTACCACGGGACCTGCAGCATCTCACATGCACATACACGTCGCCTACATTTACGACACCTATTCCCCCTCCTGTCCAAATACCTCTCGATCGCTCCTCTTCCTCGGGCCCCTTCACACCGCCATCCCTCTCTCACACCGTTCCCCTCCTCTCTATATCATCACGGCAGCCCATGGGGAGCCGAGCTTGTCTAGACAGACACCGCTATCTCCCACGGCGCTACCAAGGTTGAAGCTCAAATATTTTTCTTCGCTCCTTTCACCCCCTCTTCTCGTTCTTCTGGCGAGAGAGCGGAGGGTCTTCCGGGAGGTACGAGTGGCCTTCGTCGCTCGTTTGAGGAGCACCGACGCTACGAGAGACCAAACTGTTCACTTACACTGACATTAGTGTGTACATTACACGGGATCTGCTGTGTTTTTCGCCGTCCTCTCTCGGCCCACCCAGCCCATCTTTCACCTTGGCCTGTTCTTTGCCTGCTCTGTCTCTTTTCCTTCAAACCCTCTCATCATCATCATCATACTTTTTTTTTTTTCCCTCTGCGACCTTCCCCTTTTCTTTCCCTCATTCAAACTTTCTCTTCTCCTCCTCCATCTCGCTTTTTCTCCCAGACCCGCTGGTCAGCAGCAGCTGTGACATCACTGGCCACTGTTCTCCGCTCGGATTGGACATTCGGCCACGTTGCCAGGCAACAGCAGCGAAAGGTCTCAGTGTGAGCGTGTGTGAGCGGCGCGCACGCGCACGTGTGTGTTTATGTCTGAGTGAAAGGTGTGTGAGCAATTTTCCACGCCTTGCCCTTTATCTGTGCATGAAGAATGATCAGAACAGATCTACCTCTGTGCTTTATCCCAGATCAAAGCATGTAGATGATTGGGCTGCCTTGCCGCTCTCCTCCACCACAGAAGAAGAGGGATGTGTGTGCATTGCGTTAATGATAAAGGAAGATGGTACGGGTGTGCGTGCGCATCATCGTCCGCACTAACCAAATAAATGTGTATGTTTCTGTCAAATACGTGTTTATGTCTGTATACTGTGCGTGTGTGTGTGTGTGCGTGTGTGTGTAAGCCCCCGGGAGTGGGTGGTTATTGTATCTGACACAGCGGCTCTTTCTCGCGCCTCATATTTCTGGGCCGATCGATTCCTCTGACTCCCGACAAGACAATAATCGCACCTCCCTCTCTCACTCCATCACTACCATTATTACTGACCTCCCCAGGGAACGAACAGGGCGGAGGGAGGGAGAGAGGGATGAGGAAGGAAGGAGGGATGGAAGGAGGGAGCGTGAGGAATGAGAGGGAGACACGGAGTTGACAAAATGAGCCTATGATGATGAAAAAGCAAAAAGGGGGACAATGTTGAGAGTGTTGGCCTGGAAAAGGGACATCGGCGGGTTAGAGAGGAGACGGATGGACGGAGGAAAGACAAGAAAGGAGGAGAGCTGGGGAGAGCGAGGAAGTTGGGACGAGGTGAGAGGAGGATGAGGCATCCATGTGAGGTGATGAAGAAAGAATAAAAAGCAAGCGGACAATGTACTTTGAATCGGAGTGAGAAAAGAATGAAGGACACACACAAGTGAGGGTGTGAGGAGACGGGGGGACAATAACTGGGAGAATTAGTTGAGCAGAGATGAAGGATTCGCACTATCTTCTTCTAATAAAGGAGAGAATGAGAGACAGGGACCAGGGAGGGAGATAGAGAGGGAGGGAGGACGGGGGGGTTAGACTGAGGTGAAAGAGGGAAAGACAGAGAAATATATAGGAACACACACGTACACATAAAGCGATGGCTGAAGTGGAGTTCAGCGCTCAGAAATATTATTAAATTGACAAGAGCACAATAGTTGATTGGCAGGCTGACTCCTGCGCTGCCATTCAGCGGAGATGAATGGAGACGGACACACACACACACGCACGCACACGCACACACAATGCATGCACATCTGCAGTTTCACAGAACAATCAACACAGCATGTAGAAGACACACACACACACACTCGCTTGTCTTTTGTCCGTGTCGTGCCGGCGTGTGTGTGTGCGCCCACGGTCGCCCGTGTGCGCCTGTCACTGCTGCGTCTCTTTGAATCCAGATTACAATTACAGTAATTGGCTCTCAATTCAAGGGATTGCTGTTTGACCCCCCTCACCTCTGTCCCGCTCGCTCCCTCAACCACATTTTGCCTCTTCGTCTCCTCCTCCTCCTGCCCTTCATCAATATTCCTCCACCTCCTTTTCTACCTGTATCGCTGCCTCCATCTTCCTCTTGGTGCAGTTCGTCCCCCCGTGTCCCCCCCCCCTGTCCTCTTTGCCTTATCCCTATTCACCCCTCTTTACACTATAACTATCTTCCCTTCCTCCATTGTACTTTCCTGGCCCCTCTTCCTCTCCCCCTTATGCCACTTTATCTCCTCTTCTTCCACCTTCCTCTCAGATAGTTGGGGCAACAGGGAATCTACTGTATACTTTATTCATGCTGTATTTATTATGGAGAGATAGCTGTTGCACGATACAGTCTAGGGGATATATTGTGCACTTGGGGAAAGAGGTGAAAGAGTGATAGATAAAAAGAAGGAGGTGAAAAAGGGGGTGATAGAGGTGGTGGTGATAGTGATTGTGTGGTGGAGGTGGTGGTGGTGAAACGAGCGAGAAGGAGGAGGGGGTTAGGAAATTGGTCTGGCTAGCGGAACAGCTTTTCACCTCTCTCTCTCGCTCTCTCTCTCTCTCTTTCTCTACCTCCTTCTCTCTCCCTCTCTCTCTATTCTGCTTTGTATTCTGCAGAGATGACAGGGGGAAAGCTTTATTGCTCCGAGTTTGTATCGATCGGGGCCCCTCTGAGGGGGGAGGCCGGGGGACGGGCTGAACAGGCCCTTTCTCAGCGACCGTAGCTCCGACAACCTCCCCCCCCTCCTGCCACCGCTCACACACACACACACACACACACACACACACACGCCTCCCTCCAAACCCTAGCTCGCTCTGAAATTCAAATTCAAGACTCTTATTCTCAAAGGTTAGGAGAGGGAGAGAACGGGAGAGCAAGAGAGACAGAGAGATTGAATGAAAGAGAGATGGAGGCGTCTGGCTTCTTCCCCTGACTGAGGCTCTGAATGGAGCCTGGATCTGATAAGCAGAGCCCACAAACACAAACAAGGGAAGAAATAGAGCAAAAAATGGCCAAGAGGAATATATCAGTCCCCGTCCTTTTTCTTTACTCCTCATCCTCCCGTGTCCTTTCCTCTCTCTCTCTCCGACTCTCCTCCTCTGTCCTCCTCCCAATTGCATCTCCACATTTTCCGAGGTGAGAATGATTTTGTTGACAGGTGAAGAATGAGCCGGGTCCGAACATGAATAAACTTGCTTCGGTCCTCGTTAAAGGGGGACGCTGGGAGAGCTGCGGTCCACAGAGAGGCGGGCGGTCGCTGTGTGGAGCTCATTCACGAGTTAAACTAATACGATGATCGAAAAAATAAAGAATAATAAAAAATAAAAAATCTCACACTCACACAATGCTGGAATCAATCATGGATGAAACGCAGCAGGCCGAAGTGACAAATCATCCGGCTTCGGGACAGATTTTGGTTTGACAAAAGGGGGCACGACCTAACGACAAAGCCAACTGACCAAACACTTGACTCATACACGGAGCCGTCCATGCGCACACACATTTATCCATTAATGGCATGCACGGCGCTGCAGTGAGGCCGGGGAGGAGAACAGCTTGTCCACCAGGAGGTTACGGGGTTCAAGTCCATGACCAGAGGGCTAGAGGAAGGTTAGGGGGTTGTAGGTTCAACTCCCAGGGGGAGAGGAGGATCCCTGCTGTCTCCCGTCTGACCTACCCCCCCTTCTCCACAACCTCCTGGAGGACAATACACCCCCCTTCCTTCATCCCCCCTCCACTTCTTTTCTCTCCTCCATTCTCCATCCCGTTTAAGCCCTGCTTAGTCTGATCACACACGTGTAAACCTGAGTCCAGCCTCGGACTCGCTCATCGGGACGCATGCACGCACATAAACAAACATAGAAGAATGCACACATGTAAACACACACTACACACTTCCACTGATGTATTCATCCAACTCCAACACACTCAGATACAAATGATCCGGCCTTGCCTTCCTCTGTTCTCCCCTACGACAGCCAATCATTTTTATTCTGACTGACAATCTGACTGAGACTGTTTTCTACCTGTTTTCCATCTCCATCTCACTTACTCCTCTAGTGGAAAAGACCAAAGAGGAACACGGCGACGCCTCGGCTATCAGCCGCGGCAGATGTGAGTGGATATTTGTGTAAACATTGGATACATATACTGTTGTGTATTGTCATTGATATTGCTTGTGTGGTTTGTGTGCGGTTCCAGATTAGGTTCAGTGATAGAGTATACATCAGAGGATAGCGCTTGATGCTACACATCTGACTCCCAAACACACACACACACACGCACACACAAGGTACAATAACCTGCAGGCCTATAACCTGCCTTGTTGGCTGGATGGTCGGATGCATTATTAAACACACAGGATTTCATATGTAGAGACAGAATATGAATGCAGCTCTGGGTGCTGCTGTGGATTCACTTCGCTGCAAACACTCACATCTTTCTTCAAAGCCTTTAACTTTCATTGCAACATGTTACTTAGCGTCACTCTCTTGATATCGTCACTCTGTGTCACCGTCTTTCATCGCTGTATCCCTCCCGGTGTGTAGCGTGGAAAGAAAGAAGTTATTCAGGCTTAGAAGTTGTTGAGCGTCGTACGAATCATGAAAGCATCTGAGACAGATGTGTGATTTTGGGCTATAGAAATAGAAAATTGCCCTGAGTTACTCTGCTCTGCTAAAGGCTGCTCGTGATATCTAAACAACGACTTGTTGCAACAGCAGCGGATGGATCCCGATGTGAAGTGGAGCCTCTTCTGGAGCAGCAGTATGTTTGCCTGCATGTCCTAAATGAGAGTGATGAGAGATGATATTTGGTATGATGGATGTGTAATGTCATCCAGGGTCTGAGTCATCGTGGGAGCCGCTGTTACCAAGCAGAAACCCCTGGAAGCCGCTGATTAACCAGAAGGCCTGAACACGAGCAGCGGTCGAACAGCGGCTAAACCACAACACGAGCGCTGTGTGTGTTTACATCTGTAGGGCGGGCGGGCCGGGCCCCGGCTCTCACGGTAATCGATGAACGAGGGAGGAAAAGGGAGGCAGCGGGCGAGGCGGGGATGTGAGTGGGGGAGGGATGGGAGAAAATCGGTAAAGAAAGCAGGTTATCTCCCGTCATTAGGGGAGGGGGAATCCCCGTCTGGAGGGCGGGGCGGGTGAGGAGGGGTGAGGGAAGACTGGGGTTCATTGATAAAAAGGGAGGGAGAGGGGAGAGAGGGAGACCGTGTTTGGCATCGAGAGAGAGCAGACAATTATCTGTATTGATTAGAGCGGCCCAGTACTGTGAAGACTGAGAAAACTATGACTGGATCGATAGAGAGAGAGGGAGAGAGAGAGAGGGAGGGGAGAGACGGAGGGTAGACAGACCAATAGAGGGAAACAAATGACAGAGATAAAAGATTCATATAATGAGAAACATAAAGAGATGGAAACATTGTTTATGGTGCAAAAGCAAAAGTTGACGACCCGACGTGGCGTAAAGTGTAAGCGGGGACTCGGAGGGCGAGTCGATGAAAGCCAACGGAGATACATTACCTTGTTGATGTCATTACTCTTTATCATTGATTTGTCAGCACAACCACAGAGTTCATTCACCGAGCCCACCGATGCCCTCCCGTCACCCCGGCACACACACACACCGAGGAAGACGTTAACTAACACACTGTGACCACGATCCGCTGAGGCCGGTGGACACGGACCAACCTGGCAACCCCGACCGATCTGACTGTGTCAGCAGCGAAGTGCAGAGGCAGCAACGCTTCACTTCGGCCTGCGCAAAGACAGAAGAAACTTTACTGCAACAAAACTTCAAAGGTGCAATTTGTAGCTGATCCGAACGCGCTAGTGCTTCTTTCTTCACACTCCGAACCGATAGAGGGCAGCATGTCGCTCCCTCGTGCTGCTGCAGGACGCACCGACGCTCATTTCCTCTGTAGTCAACAGGTGAAGAGCTCCGGAAGGAGTTGGTTAAAGGCAATATAGGCTACAGTGACTTACAACCGTTACAGAGAGATGTTAGTTACATTCTGTAACTCTTGTTTCTATGAACCTTCACGGCCCTCTGGTACGGCCACGGCTCTTTTCCCGCTTCAGTGAAGAGCTCCTTCGACAGGTGAGTTAATGACGTACTGTAACGCCAGGTTCTGGTTGGTACAGCCGCACCTCCACTGCGAGCGGACTGCAGCCACAGATCCTTCGCTTCTTAAGGAACGAAGCGGTACTACGAGAAGGACGGACAGACGCTTGCCTGTTACGGATAAAATCAACCCTTTACGATCTCTTCAACACAAAGAGTTTGATAAACATGCATTTCAAATGTTGTCACCGAGGAAAAAAACAGGAAAACTTGTGAAATTGTAGAGCTAAAGTTAGTGTATTAGTGTATTTATTGATTAAATGACATTTTCAGCCATTTGTGAAGCTTCCAACTGCTGTTAAATGAAGATGTGAAGCTCGTCTGTGTTTTAATCTCCGAACAGAAAATCTTTGTGAAGGAGCATATAATGTAATAATATACAAAACATCCATTCTTGAACTTGTAATTTGAATTTGACAAGTGAGGAAGAGAGAAACATGGTTTCAGTGTGTGTGTGTGTGTGTGTGGGGGGGGGCTTTGGAAATATCAGAAGGGGAGGTGGTGTTCAGGTAGGGGGCCGTTGCTGTGGGGCCTCTTTTTGTCTGGGACAAAAACCAAAATGGTGGAATAGGGGTGGAACAAAAGGCACATCGGGGGAAACAGGAGGGACAACCTGCGCTGAGTAAAAACATCCTGCAGGAACACACACACGAGGACCCGCAGTCCCACATGCACACGCATTAATCCCTAATCAAACCCCACTGAGAGTGTGTGCAAGTGCCCCCTCACGACACTCACACCGCAACTTACATTTCTCGGGGTCCTCGGCTCCACTGCCGGGGCAACCTGGAGCCACGGACACTCGACACGAGCACACACACCGACGCAGGGGGACCGCGTCCGTCATATCGAAGTTTATTGAACATCACAAGATGATAGAATTCCTCCTCCTGCTCCGCTGATAGCTTCTGACACCGGAGAGGAACGTATTGTCAGAAAGGGTTTATACAAAAGCAAACAAATAGATGAGAGAAAAAAAAATAGACTCTGAATTTGAGGAGCCGGGCTGGATATTGAGGAAACCTTTGGTAAGGGCAGAAAATGTCAGATTTGACAAATGACCTTTTAAACATGGAGCAGATGTAGAGAGTCATGTACACTGTGGACAGAGGGCAGCTCAACTGTCTGTCTCTTAACAGCTAGTGAAAGGATACGCGTCACTATTAGAATAAAGCAACAAGTTTAGAGACGAACCAAAGCGGTGTCCTAAATCAGAAGTCAATCTGATACTAGTGGGAAGAAGATGAAGAAAATGGGAGCAACAAGAAAAGAGACTAGCATAGAAAAAAAGGAAAGAAAAGGGGAGGAGGCAGAAATCTGACAAAGACAGAGAGGAAGGGAGAGCAGGACATGAATTACAGGTGTAGAGTTATGCA
>CAAKHC010004254.1:30352-46051 GCA_901007825.1 Macroramphosus scolopax | reverse complement strand
CACTGGCTTTGTGTCCTACAATCTTCTTTAAATCCAAACAAGTTCGAATGTTTCAGGAATCCAATGTGCTGCCACTGTATGTATAAAGTCTCTACTTGGGGTGTTCTATTGCTGCCGAGCTGGCACTGTAGGTGCCCAGGCACATGTAGAACAGAGTGCGTAGGAGGTGCGAGTGGGATAGAGCTCCGCTCTGACTAATGCCTCACAGCGAATCTATATTCATAGTGAAGGCTGCGAAAACCATCAATGGCCACTCCAGCCGTATTAGCAGAGTTATAAATGCAAATGACCTTTTCAGATGACATTATAATGACAGAGTGGCAACACAATATCCTGCACATGCAGCTTAACAATTCTTCTTCAATCGTTATATGAGAACTGCAGAGGATTGCGTTGCAAAGAAAAAGGGCTGTTCTACTATTTTTACAGCGACTGTGACACAGCTGTCGCTGATTTTTAAAATTCACACTGAGCCGTCTATTTCATGTCTGTTGCCGCAGATGGTTCATGGAGCTGTGACAAGCCCACGGTGCTGAAGCTGGGAGTCCTCCCAATCAAGGCCATGCTGGCCGTGGAGGAGCACCTTTGGGCTTCGTCGGGTGGACAGGTCTTCATCATCAGCACCCACACACACCGCGTGGAGGTACGCAGCCTCGCTTTATTTTTTCTCAGGGGCTTCTTAGCTGTTAGCTATCTGTGTGGAGTCAACAGCCCTCTGAACATCTCTTGTGTGTATCTGCCTGTGTAAATCACACGGAAAACAACGTCTACTGGAAGGTTTGATGACACTCTTCATCATCCTCCAATTTGTTTGCTCATTCTGTGGGAAGGTTTTGGTTTCTCTAACCAAATGGTGGAACTAAGAAAAGAAATGAGGAGGGCTATAATTAGAGTCTGTTGTGAGTAATTCATTATATGCATGCTGTTGTAGAGAGAGAGAGAGAGAGAGAGAGAGAGAGAGCGAGAGAAGGCCATCACAGGGCAACCAGTCGAAAAGGAAGTCAAGCCTGAAATGGCGTGTGTGTAATTCTTAAGTTCTTTTAATAAGTTCTAGCAGGCAGCGATGCGTTACTTCCCTCCACAGGGCTTCCTCCTTTCATATCCTGGAATATGACGGCTTTCCCTGTGTGTGCTCTGGTTTAGTTTAGGGACTGGAAGCACCTGCCACTGGGCCAGAAATAGTACCGCTCCTCTGACATGCATTCACTCATAATCTGTTTAGCCTCATTAAGCTCATTATGTTTGACCACCTGCCTATCTTCGTCTCTCCCCGTCACTGAGGACTTAGAGTCGGTCCAGATTTGTGACTGTAAGTCAGTCAGAGGGGAGGGAAAGGTGACACCTACAAACAGAAGACATACTGAAATAAGTCGATTTCTAATCTAAGTGGCTGAATTATGTATCACAATGTTTTACACATGTCAAAAAGAGAAATGTAGGACACTACACTTACATTTCAAGCTCGAGTATCCCCTCATTTGAACAGATCCCTGCACTGAAACACTTGTGAATGGACTCTCCCTCGCCAAATATACCTCCACCTACACGTAAGGTGGTGTGTGTGGTGAGATTGTGTAACTCGTGGTAATCCCAGTTCGTCGGTCTAGTTTCGTAATTCTAAGATGCATTGATACGTGACACAGTTGTTGCTCACGCCAACGAAATGAAGGGAAATCTAGATTTAAGAAAGAGTTTATAAAATGTATAATTTATGACATATAGACAAAATACAGTGTTTCCTGTTCATTATCTTCATCCTGCGTGGACTTGGCTCTCGTCTAGTGTCATTCAGGGAACACAGGAAACTCACTCTGGAACTGTTGGCAACATAAAAGTGTCACTAATGATATTGTTTGCTCTGCTATTCCTCATTCCCGCTGAAAGAAAACCGGTTTAATTATTAACAATTATTGTGAATGCGTCAAAGCTAATGCACAAGTACTGTTACCCTGTGTGATGTCCCCATGCAGAGGCAGCTGGAGGCCCACCAGGATGAGGGCATGGTGGTGTCCCACATGGTGGTGGCCGGGGTTGGCATTTGGATCGCCTTCAGCACCGGATCCACTCTCCGCCTCTTCCACACCGAGACCCTGGAGCACCTGCAGGACATTAACATCGCCACTCCTGTCCACAACATACTGCCTGGTGAGATCTTCATTTCCTGACAGATGACCACCACCTCTCGTAATCTGCCTCCAAGAGAAATGTGTTCTTAGGGAGCAGATCATATTGGTGCAGAGGCAAAGCAAAGGTTTACTCCATCTAAATCTGCTCAGTATTTCTGGGCTTTAGCTTTAGCTGCTTTCGCTCGCCCTCGGATGTCACTCAGTAATGTGATCCGCTCGGTGACTGGAAACCTTTTGGAAAGCGTCAACTGTCTGAGATGAAACAGCAACGGGTAGCTGTTCTCTCTCTTGATGTCTATTCCTCTGATCATTGTGTCACATGTACTTATTCAGATACAGCCCTTTATTTTGTGGACGGCGATGCAGGTCCTATGACCTCATGTTTTCAAAGCGCTATCCCCTCGGTGCCTGTCAGTAATTAGCTGCCATCAACCAAGGTGCTCATCCAGACAGCTCTTGCTGTGGCAGGTTTGTCTCTTTGCAGTGGCTCCAATAGTGTAAACAGTGAACCAGGAACCTCTCATTTTGTTTCTATTCATAGTGACTTCCTGAGCAAATCCTTGTGACCACACAACAGTTTCGTCTGTAGCTTACTGCCCCGCGAGCGAGAGACACACCTCCACAGCATCTTCTGTTTGAGTGAAGCAGAGCAGAACATTCAGTCCGCACAGCAGCAGAACGACGTGAAAGCTATATCTGAATATAGCAGTGCAGAGCAGCATCTTGGAAGAGACTGCTAGTCAACATGAAGAGTTAATGGGCTGCGTTTCAGCCACTGTTGATTTCTCAGGCGATGTAGGCAATAGTATTTATATTTATAGAGGGATTTTCAGGGTATACAAATACGCTTAACATGAACTTGAAAATAAATCTCAAAGACAGAGCTAAAACCAAAGCATTCCTGCGTGGCGGGCTGGTGTAGGAGTATGTGAGGCCTGACCTTTGTCTTAGAAAAAACAATAAAGAGTGACTGGTAAGTGGAGTGATTCCGACGAGAACAAAAGTTTCTCAGCGCTTTGAAGAGCAATTTGCTTCACTTACATCATTCCTCCATAATCACAAAGGCCCACCTTTGATCTATGATTGCGTTAGAAGGGATCGCAGATGTAAACCTGCCATCACCGGTTTGTAGTATCTGCAGAACAGTGTCAGAGACCAATGAGCCATATGTTACAAACCAGATGAGTTTTACTCTTGAGGGGACAGAATCTCCCTAAAATGTCTTAGAAGATGAACCATCACACCAGAAGATGTTTTATTTCAGCGCACCGCAGTTGACTGGGACATCGGAACAGTTCTTGTCATGGTGGTTTAAGTCAAAGCATCATTGAGGCTGTTCAGGTCAAATCAAATTAAATGTCAGTGGGACGATCGTCCAAGGCTGAAGTCATCAGAGCTGCCTGCTGCTCTGGCTCTTGTAATCTGTTGTGTTACATCAGCCTTGACCCAAAAACACACAGCCGAAAAAGGATGACTGTAGTTTTAGGGTGAGGGGAGATTTGTGTTTGTATGTAGTCTAGATGTGTATCGCTGCTGCGTGTGCTCTGTAATGGTTTATTTACATATTTCTGACAGTAGGCTCTTCGCTTTCCTCTTGAAAACGGATGCAGTCGGATTCTTAAACCGGGTTTTGATTTGGTTGTGTGGTTGTGATGACAGCCGTATTTTAATCAACTCTATATGTGATTTGTGGTTTGCAGTTAACGATCATCCTGCAGTTGTTCTGTACTTTATTACAGATCTGATTCTGCTTCAATGTAATAACTTTTAGATCAGCGTCAGAAATATTTGGATTTGGATGTGACAGTTTTTCAAACAGATTGCAAACACATTACTGAGGACTGCTAAGAATCTCTGAGTGGAAGTAAAAGTGTAAGTAAGCAGTGCATCCACTCTGATAGCCGGTGTTTAGAGTTACTAGTGGAAGGCCTCTCTGTCTGACAGATGTGAATGATAAAAACAGTCTGCCTTGGGACCTCGCTGCCCACATTAGCTAATAGGATCCATGCAACCGCAGAGGAAGCTGGTCCGCGACAGACCACCACACATGAAAGTTCGGCTGCTCCACGCCTCGCCATTAAGAGCTCACTTCATCTGATAACAGTAGTAGATGCTTATTCTGCCATTCAGCGTATAAATCAAGGATTTATATCCAGTTTGAACCAACCAGTTGATTAATGTACGACCTGTTAGGGATGGTGTGTTTCATTACACTCGCCTGGTGGTGCTCTTTCTACGGTCTATTGTTATCTTCACTTTCCCTGCATGCTCCAGTTGCAGGTATCACTGCTGGCTGGCTGCTGTGGAGCAAAAACGAGATCAAAAACTGTGCTGTTTCCATATAAACCCTGCTGGAATGGGAATTACCAGCCGAACTGTTCGCACGTACAAAGCTGCCTGCAGCAGATGAGGAAGAGGCAAAGAATGACGAGTCCTTCATCTGCCGCTTCATAACTGTTTGTTTACTGAGACTCAAGCCAGAAAGTATGACAGGCATGACATTACTCTTATTGAGCAGCACACAGCCAGGCTAGGGATCGTTCTCGTGAATGATCGGAGAACATGGGGCAGTTTCTTTAGTGTGAATGCTCCTTTATATGGTCCCCTCGTTGCATGCAGGAAGTTCTCTAGGTGGGGTTGTCCTTCTCATGTTCATGCATGTTGGAGCAATTCTGCTAACTCCCTTCCTCTCAGACAGGCATCTCATATCAAAGCACTAAACACACCTTGGGGTAATACGCTGTAATAGCAGTCCTCTTCACTGTAACTCCCAGCTAGTGTTATTAAAGATTCAGTCACAGTTATTAAAGGATATTAGTAGTTGAATGGGTGATCATTTCCACATTGTGCACAGTGAATGTCCAGTGAATTATTATTGATATATGGATTCATTCCATTGAACCTCAGTGAGATCCGGTTCATCCCACGGAATCCTTTCTTTGTTGGACAACTAGAACAATCTATAAATGTGTGAGAGGCAAAAGACTTTCATTAAAACGACTTATTCTTCATTAGGACTTGGAGATGCATTGTTCCTCACTCACAGCAGGCTGCGCTGTGAGGTCTCAGAGGATGGTGGTAGGCTGGCTGATGTGCTCAGGGTCTCGTCTTCCTTTGTCTACTTGTCTGTGACCTAAAAAGGCAGCCATGCATGACATAATGAGAGGCAAACATCGGGGGGGGTCAGTAAATAACACCCCCAGCTCGTCATGTAAACCACCATTGCTGTACAACTCCCAACATGGATAACACACATATTCCTGGATGTGTGCGGTCCCTCAGGTACACAGGTAGTGCAGCTCCTCTTTATCTCAACCTCTCCTTGGAAAAGTGATGGATCGACATTGAAATGGAGCAATGATATCACCCTGATAATAAAGACACAGAACTCTTCACTGATCTGAGTCCTTTCTAGATAGATGGAGCAGCTGATGTAGTGTGTTATTCCAATGTTATAGATTTACTCCGCCCTCCTGCTGTTGGTTGTCAGGACTAAGTGCGGATCAAAGGGGTGCTCTGGTGCAGGATCAGGGCCCAAGCCAGGCAGTGTAGACGTTCGCTCTGGGTTTATTTTAGTTCACCCTCTGGGTGGGGAACTCCAAATATTATGAAAGAAGGAAGTTGAGCAAGGCCCCCAACCAGCAGTCTGTGTTTCTGCTCACTCTGGGCCCTCATTAGAAGCACATGTGGGCAAGACTCTCCGTCTTCAACTGTGGTTTGGAGGGAGAGGAGTGTACCTGCCTGCCTATCTGGCAGGATTCCTGGAAGTATGGCCGTATGGCGTATGTGTGCCCCATGCAAGGGGTCACATCTAGGGAGGGGGGGGGGGGTCAGGCAGAGAGACTGGCAGTAATTTTTCCTGAAGCCCAAGAGGATTACTTTGAGGGAGGAAATTCAAGTCAAGCTGTTACAGCAGTAATGACTCATGACAGCCCTGCCTCCCACATAACAGAGCTGGAAAGACTGTTTTTGCAAGGCCACAGATTCTTATAACAATAATAAAAAAGGATGATACAAACGTCTGACTGGATTCCAATTGTTGCATTGCTGGGGACGTCTGAGATGACATGAGTTACCCAACACAAACTGTCGACAGGCCTCACTTTATTACCTTCCTCACTGAAAGGTAGTAAAGGTGCTGTTAACAAAGACGTCTTTTACTGTCCAAAGTGGCATCACAGTGATGTTTCTGGCCCAGAGGGGAAGGAAAAGGTCAGATTGTCTTGTTGAAGCTGCCACAAGCTTTGTGAATAGAGGCAGAGCTCCTTGCTTAATTACAGCATTACGCTTCAGCCATTCTGTTACATAAGACTTTTGTGTTTGTTTGTTTAACTCAAAGCGGACCATTCTGCTGCATTTTCCTGTGTTCAGAAACTTGAAAAGAGCTGCTTTCATCCAGGCTCCTCTTTATGTTGCCCTGGAGACAGATAACCATTAGAAATCCCTCAGTGTGGAAATGTTCAGACTCACTGTAAAGGTTCACATCACTCGTCTTCACCGCGCTGTGTTCAAGTGCGATGAAGTGTCCCAGTGATTGTGCAGGTTTCTTATTGTCCAGGAGACACAAGTGTGACACAGTCGAGCCTGAATCTGTAACCAGCTGAGGGCGAGAGGAAAGATTGATTTCATTTGGACTGTGTGTTGTTTTTAAACTGACGTCATGCTTCTGTTCTTCCACAGGGAGCCAGAGAGTGTCGGTGAGCAGTCTGCTGGTTTGCCATGGGATGCTGCTGGTAGGAACCAACCTGGGGGTGACTGTGGCGCTCTCTGTCCCCAGACTGCAGGGCATCCCCAAGGTCACAGGTAACACTGAAGCATCACCTTGAGTATTGTTTTCAGTCAAACTCAGACGTTTGAGATACAAACAAATACACGATGAATATGTAAGATATTCAGGAGGAATATTTAAATGGATGTACGTGTTCTCAGGTCGGGGTATGGTGTCCTTGCACGCTCACAACGGGCCAGTCAAGTTCCTCACTGTGGCCGCTGCTGTGTGTAACCGTCTCTCTGGCCTGCCAAGCCCCGCCTCTCCTCCTTCAGTGCAGCCAACTGAGGCCGAAGATGAAGAGACCACTCAGCCCCCCTCAGATTCAGCTCCTGCTCCCCCTCAGGGGCAAGGTGTGTGGTTGGGAGAAGCAGGTTGCACCACCATGGCTGTCCAGGACTCCCTGTCCTCCTCGTCCTGTGGCTCCTTAGCTCAATCCCAGGGCTCCCTGGAGCATGGACCGGAGGACGGGGCCCTTTATGACATGCTCCACGATCCGGCCCACCACCAGAGGGGCCGTCGCACCAGCAAAGTGGACGTCAGTTCTCTGCTGGTGGTCTCTGGAGGTCTGGGCCACCGCAAGGTCAACAAAAAGACCAAAGTGTCCCGTCATGAGGACACCACCTCCACCATCATGATCTGGCAGATCCCCTTGCTCAACATGTGACACCAAACCGACTCGGTAAATCACTGGAATAAAAACACATTTACTAATCATCTGTGGAGAATCAAACGTCTCAATGTTCACAAACATCCTTTTTCTGTTCTCAGGTGCTGCACACGAGTGTCACAAGGAGATCTGTTGTTACACTTAACTGAACATTCTGGATCAATCAAAACGGCTAAAAGTCTCATTTAAACCAGAGCTGCCTCACACACTCTTCAGTATTCCCAAGATGTTTCCGACGATGTCAACAACCATTATCAAAAGGATCAACGTAACCACTGAATCGTGGCGCTCGACCATGCAAGAGTCTTAGTTTTTAATATATAAGGATACATTAGGATGGACTATAAAGTAAACTCCTGAAAGTGTTGTTGGTTGCTGTTCTGTAACACGGCTAATACATGACATGACTCTCCAGTGCTTGTACCATCCCCACCGACTGTACAGGTCTGCAGTATTTAATCAGTGTTGAAAAGAATTGTGGGGCAGGAGCTGTAAGAAATGAGTTAGTCCAACTCAAAAGATAAAGATAAGGCTGAAACATACATGTTGCATAAAGTTTAGGATGAGGCCAGATTATAAGATCATCTGTCAAGGCCCGTGTTGTAAATATGAAGTATGACATCTCAGGATAACGTTTGTTTGACTTTTTTTGGGGGGATCAGACAAAGCTCTGTGAATATACGGAATTATCCTTTAATCACTGAAACACTGAAAGCTAGTTGGATGCTCATACGATGTAGTTTACAGAGATAAGGGACAACAGGTCAAATATTGATGACTGAATTACTTTGGAAAGGCTTGATTAGCCCCCGGCTGGCCGGGGGTCTATATAAATGAACGTTATAAAACAGATGTTATCACCAGGACAGATTTTTTTTAAGCCCTAATGCATCTTTTCTTACTCACCTAAAGATATTTAAAAAAAAATACAAAAAACTTAAAAAGCTTTATTACGTTGTCACAATGTACATGTATGTTTTGTATCTTAACAAATGCATAAACCTTATTTTATTGAGCTACTATGTATATTTCATGTTATTTTTTTAAAGGATGAAAGCATTGGAATATTCCATTTGTTTTTTTTAATTATGACCTACCAGTAGTCTTCCTGTGGAAATAAACGTCAACCTTGTTGAAATCATCCTACCGGGTTGGCAAGTGTCAAGCTACGAAAATAACGTAGCGGTTTCAGGAGGTAAGAGACGGAAGCAGCAGAGTGAGTGTATCAGTCTTTCTTGAGTAACCTGTACTCCTACTACACTCGCATTGTGTGCAGCCCTCAGTGCAGGCTGGCACTAGCATGATGCCTGAGGGAACGCAGGAACTGAGCCTGACACAGTTCTTCCGGGATTTCGCTGCTCATTTTTTCCCTCCTGCTGAGCAGAGAGGGTCAAGCCATTTTTTCTGTGTTGTAACGCCCACATCCACTGTTGCACAACCATGTTTCAATACATTATCAGTTCTAACAAAAACAGATGAGTTCAGGTTGGAGTCGTTCCCATGCTGCAATCCACGACACCCCGGGCTGATCCTAAATATTATCACGTCTGTTTATTTGGTTTGCAACTTATATGCTGAGTGTGTATTTTTTTTACTGGAGATAGTATTTAACTCCTGCAACTAAACTACTGACTTGTATTTATTAACCAGAACACGGCGACGCCTCAGCCTCTATGTTAGATGTCACAACACGCAAACCCACTTATCAGTTTGTTCTGGCCGGGTGTTGCCATTACTCACATTCGAAGACAGCTCTGCAACTAGAGGTCTTTTATATTCTGTGTGACCTTGTGGAGACACTAAATGTGTGTGCACGTATCAATCCTCAGGATGCCTTTGTTCTCAGAATATCTGGTATTAAAAACGTCCCTGCTGAATGCCTTCTAATCTCACAGGGCTGATAGTTGTGTGATGCCCTTGTAGCGGCTGGCCTCTATTATTATATCTGAAGACCATTTGGTAAGACACACAGCCTCCGTGGAGGACAGTTTATGCACCCTTGATGAATCCACTCTCTCTATTGTTCTGTGAGGCTCTGCTCTTCAGAGTTTGCTTCCCATGTCAGTTATAGACACATATAAATGTGTGTTGCAGTTGCCTGATTGGTTCATGCTGCAGCTTCCTTAGAGGGAAAAGTGGTGGATCACTTACTGAAGAACGTGTGACTCATATTCCCAGAACATGTTTAAGCTTTTTCTGGGGGAGTTAAACACACAAGGGCATTATTAAAGTGTCTCAACCCCAACCAGGGAGAGTATAATGAAACATGTATTGATTTATTGTTTCTAGAAGATACAATCCACATGGGGCTTGATATTTCTTTTATAATTTAATGTATCCATTTTTATTGAGGTAGTCAACTTTATTAGTAACCTTTTCTGTGATTAATTGCTCAGATGATGGTGTGATTTGGGAAAAGAAAGTGTGTAACACAGGGATGTAACCCCCCCTTCCCCACGCGCGCCGTGGTACCCAGTAAGGGGATGATGTGTAGAGGAATGTCGCATCTCTGGGACGCGTCCAGCGCGCGTCCAACAGATGGAGCCTCGTGCTGTTGAGTGTAGGGTTAAAAGAGGGGGCGTGGTTTAGATCAATACTCAACTGTAAAAAAAAAAAAAAAGGGAAACTAGATAACAAAAAAAATCCATGAGCTGACTGGTCCGGCAGCTCGTAGCGCTGCTGCCAATGCTCGGACACACACCTCCAGTGCAGGAGTGACGCTGGGTGCGCAGCAGCTCTCCACACTTCCACTGGAGGAAACTGCTCGGCCACGGTCGGGTGAGGCTCATCTGAAGGAGGTGCGACCTGAGACTGTTTGATCGCTCCTTCGCCTCGCCCCTGTGTGTGTGGGGGGGATCGCAGCCCGGAAAGCTCCATGAAATACACAGGATCGATTGATAAGATGTGAACCGATGGGATAAACCAGCTGGAATTGTCGATGAAGCAAAGTCATCCGCGGGAGCAGAGCCCGGCTGGTTCATCAGGATTGCGACTGCCTTATATAACGGAGCTTTGTGGGGAGACTGGCGGGGAGGCTGCTGGGGGCGAGCTGGTGACCACAGGGAGGAACCGCAGGTAGGTCGTATTCAACTCGTAACAGCAATAAATGTGCATTGAAATGTGGCTAAAATGAAATGCATATATACCTCCTTCATTTAACAGAGTTCTAGTCCATCGTCGTATGAGAGACACAGTGGAAGATGTTTTATGAGAGGGTTTTTAATCACAAACGCCTTTTTCCTTTTCCTCGTCATATTTAAGAATAATTCCGCCTTGCGCATGCGCAACACATGTCTCCAGATTAACAAATGATGGACTGGCAGGGTGATTATCACAGTGAGCATCCACTTAAACTGCGTTTTGGGATGACGTCATTTCTTTGTTAAGATACAGATGTTGCACACACCGTAAAAAGTCATAAAGATTAAATATGTCTCATTGAAGTTATCAATATAAGTAGTATTACACAGTGTAGTTTGCAATGGCAGCATAAAGTAATTTTCTCCAACTGTAATGAGAGAAAGGGCGCCCCTCAGAGACTGAAGAAGTCTTTGCATCTTTCATCTTTCTTTGATCTACATTTCAAATCCTCCTTTCCGCCCTAATCTAGGTAAAAAAACGAGAAAAGGTCCAATCCACTCAGAATGATCAGTGAAAACGCCGTCCTCCATCACCTGTGAGAGCATCAAGATGAACGAGGTCCACAGGCAAGGAGGAGGGGCCGTCGCTGTCGAGGCCAACGTCATCCTCCACACGATGAACAAAGATCTCGCTCCTGCCGATAAAGACCGAAATCTATGTCATGGTTACGTCGTGCAAGACGACCAGGATTTCAGCCCTTCGACAGGTTTCGAGAAGGAATACCTGCTGGATGGAAGACTGGTGGAGAATAACAATATCGATCATCCGAAGGGTAACGGCTCATACATAGCAAGAGCTGATCAGCTTCACAACGCCAATGATAAGGGTGGTGTGGGCCTCCCTCCTCATGGTAACTCCACTGTGTCCAATCACGTTGCCGGTATTCACAATGGCGCCAGAGCTAAAGTGTCTTACAGTGCAGATTCCTCGGTGTGCTTGTCAAGCCAGGCCAATCAGGAGAGTGAACGGTCAGTCCTACAGTCGACCCTCAGTCGCAGGGACAGCAGCCAGGAAGCTGTTAATACAGCGTCTAAAAACGAGCCGGATTTAGTCATCGAAGTCGGCGGGCAGACGATCAGCGCTCACAAGTCTGTCCTGGCAGAGAAGAGCGACTACTTCAAAGCCCGGGTGTCCCGAGACATCCTGAAAGTGAAGGGGCTGAGCTACAAGACTCTGTCCACACTGATAGACTATGTTTACACTTCTCAGATGAATGTTGGCAAGGATAACGTTGTGGATGTCATCACAGGGGCAAAGATCCTCCAGATACCCTGCGCCGTCCAGGCCGCCATGGACCGCATGTCGGAACAAATCAGTGCAGAGAACTGCTACGAGATTCTGACTATCGCCAAAAAGCAGCGACTTAGTGAATTGAAGGAGACGGCCTACGGATTCATGAGCGACAACTTCCTCCAGGTCCTCAAGGACCCCTCTGTGTACGGGCGACTGAATGGATCTGAGCGGGATCTGATCCTGAGGAAGAGGATGGAGGGGAGGAAGACTCTGATGGTGGCAGAGATAAACGATGTGTTTGATCGAGTCGGGAGCCGGCCGCCGAGCCGCTGCGGCAGCCGTCCTCAGAGCCCCTTGTCAGCGGGGTCTTTGGAGGAGAACCATATGATTTACTGCTTTAATGAACCTGCAAATGACTGGAGAGCTTTGACCGCGATGCCCGAGGACATAAACACTAAAGGCTGCGGCGTCTGCACCATGTATAACTACCTGTTTGTGGCAGGAGGAATTAAGGGCTATGGGGACAAGGGCAAGGTGTCAGACAAGGTCTTCTGTTACAACCCCATCACCAACAGCTGGGCTGAGGTCCGACCTTTGACCCAGGCTCGTGCCCAGCTGAAGCTCGTGTCTATGGACGGCTACCTGTACGCCATTGGAGGAGAATGTTTGTTTACAGTGGAGAAATACGACCCCCGTATGGACCGCTGGACCACAGTGGCCCCCTTACCCAAGGGAGCCTTCGCAGTGGCTCACGAAGCCACGACCGTCAGCGGGGAGCTTTACGTTTCCGGAGGCTCTCTCTTCTACCGCCTCCTCAAGTACGACACTAAGAGGGACGAGTGGCAGGAATGTCCCTACAACAACAGCAGGAAGAAGTCCACGGACATGGTGGCGTTGAAAAGCTTCATCTACCGCTTCGACGTCAACCGCGAGCAGGGCATCAACGTCTTCAAGTACAACACGATAGTGAAAATGTGGCACGATTGCGCGTCACAGAGGCTCGGAAGCCCTTTACCGTTTCGGTGTGCGGTTATCGACAACCGCATCTTCTGTGTGAACAAAAGCCAGACTCTTCAGTTTGTAGTGGAGGAGGAGAACTGCTACTTTGTGGAGGAGACGCTGAGGGCGCCTCTGGAAGCGAAGGGCATTCTCTTTCCGTTCGTTCTCACTCTGCCTGAAAAGCCTGGAAAGGCGACGTCGGGCGGCGATCCCAAGTAAAGTGGGTCACGGCGAAACTGGAAAAAAAAAAGAAAAGCAGAAGACCTTATATACACTCTTCAATGTCAGCTTTTTATCTGTGTCATTGCCTGTTTGCAAATTGAATGTGTATACTTGCATGGCAATTTAGTGTCTCCAGGGTTACGCCTTAAAAGGAAAACTTCTCCAGTGCTGAATGAATGCAACGATATTTGTATCTGACTAGAGAACGACACGTTGAAAGTGACAGTAGATTATCTTGTGTAGTTCCTGCCTGTGTTGTTTGGTGCACTTTGGTGGTTAGAACAGATCATATTTAGACCATATTAACTAGTTGGCCTGTGACTTTTGGTAACTAAAAAGCCTTCTGTTTGATATCGTGTGATATAAGGACGGAAGCGGTTGTTGGGGACTCTAGGAACGACGCTACGAAAGGTTCTATGCAAAATGAAATGAGAGTGTCTGCTGTACGGACTCACTATTTAAATCGGACGACTGGAAATATATTGACTGGAAATAGAGCAGCGTTGTTCAAACCTGATCTGCGCTACCTTTCCGATTGACCCGGTAAGACGAGGTCCTGTTATGATGAGCGGAAAAACCTACTGTGTCCGTCCTTCGAACCACACTAACCTTCCGCTGCGAAGCATTTCAGGAAGTTGTCGTAATTCAGGGGACTTTTTTCAGTCCGAGCAAAGTCAGCATTTCATCTCAGAGTCTCTGAGAAGCTAATGCATTTCTTCTGTCAGTAATAACGATAAGACCACAGATCACAGGCTTCAGTTTGTGAAACCGAGCTGATTTTGATTGATGGCACATAAATAACATTTATTTTACATGCAGATGTTAATATTTTTCATTACACTCTACACTTCATTTCCTACATCCAGCACATTTGCCAAAGATAGAGATCTAATCCGTCAGGTTAAAGGAGCATCACCAGAATCTTTAGTGTCTGAAGATAATTAAAAGAATTCCTCATCAGCATCACAGTCCGGTGGAAGACTTGGACGAATGTTTCAGGAGAAGGAAGGAAGGGCCTCGCGTCCGCTGCTAACAGGCACCTGGTGGGATGTTCAGGAATGTTCGCCATTCAGAATACACAAAGAATCCTCTCTCATGTTTCTCTCCCTGTGTGTGTTTTAAGACAACAACAGCAGGACCCTGTACACCTGCTAGCAGGTTACCTCACCGACGAGGTCAAAGGTCAAATCAGACACTACAGTGCTTCGGTCATGGTCGGGCCGTGACCTTTACTGTCGTCACTCATAAGATTCCCTGGTCCAGTTACACTAATAAAACATTCTACATGCACCAGTGCACATTAATGCAACTTCTGCTCTATTTGCTTATTTTAGACTTTACAGTATCCAGTGTTTGTTTGCTGCTGCAATAACACAGTGGGAGGTTCGTATGGAAGCTGGCGCTGATATATTCTTAGAAGAAAACTGCTTTTGATAACGTGTTAAAGTGTTTCCCAGCAGTCAATGTGTCTTGGACAAACTGGATGTGGTTTTTGATATTATGCTGGCTGGCAACTGTATTTTTGTGAATTTTGTATGGATTTGGTAGTTTTTGGATCCGCTGCTGTGATGGACAGTGAAGTGCTGCAATGCTACGCAAAAGCTTCCAGTCAAAGGCCTGAAGGGGGCCGACAAGTGAGCTGTTGGATGATGTTTATCAGTCAAAACTAAGTGCTTCGAATAAAATATTTTGTGTCTGGAAAGGTTCTGGTCTTCTGTTTGCATGTTGTGTTTAACAGAGCTGCCACCTAGTGGATGTTGACTGTAAAAGCACCCAGTCTGTGTCCAACAAAACACTCAACAAAGACACTGTAAAGTCAATATAATATATATTTGGGGGACACAAATATGCTTAAAATACCCCCCCTCCCCTCTTATGATATTACAAAAATAGATTAATAAAATGATAATAATGTTATACAACACCAGGAAAATATATTATTTTTTAACAAATGTAATCATACCCAAAATTTAAATAAAACAACAGTGGTGCTAATGGGAGTATTTAACTGTCATTAGTGTTTTAATGAAACAAAATTGGAGGGAAAAAAGCTTGTAAACAATTAAACATGGAGAAATAATTGTTCAAAAAAAGGCTACAAATTGACATTTAAGTAATTTTTTAAATATTTTAGAAGCTACATCATTTATAAGAAACAAGGTTATCATTTCATAATAAATAAATCACATTAATGGGGATTCAAAACGTACAACTTAGATACAACTCAACAATACAAATACAATAATTACGAAACAGAATGAAGGAAAAGCAATCAGCTACTCATCTACACTTGGTACTGTACTAAAATATAAATAGTTTCTACATAGATGTAAACATAGATGTATGTACATGGATACACCATTAGTATCTACACATACTTGGTATTATCAGAAGTGATGTCATCATTTAACAAACATATCAAAAGAAAGAGTGCAGAGAAAGTAAAATAAAAGAGGATGAAGATGAAGGACAGGGCTGATGATCAGAGGTCCATCACAGGCTGGGAGAAAGATGTCCAACTAATCTGTATGAATATAATA
>CAAKHC010004254.1:18352-29478 GCA_901007825.1 Macroramphosus scolopax | reverse complement strand
CGTTTTATCAGGGTTGGTTTTCTTTCCAAAAATCTTTGGACAAGCCCAAAACAATGGAAATAAGCTGCTTCCCCCATGTTACACCTCATAAAGACTGGGTCTGGTATCAGAATTCATATATAATGTACTCATATTGTACTTCAGGAGACGCACTGTGTATAAACAACGCACGCAGTCATCTAACCGTCTCCCCCCATGATGAACTGCATGCATCAGTACCTGCGAGCATTTCTACAAGTTGAAAAATCCATTTTGAAAATAATCCAATCAGATTTTATGGACTGAGACAGATTTCATAAATAATTCTTCTCAAATACCAATTTTCACTTTAGAGGCCGTGACTGAGTCGATGTGACATTTGCAAGTATTTGAAATGTCGTTATCCTCCTCCAGACTCAGTTTGGAGTCGCTGAGGGTTTACAGAAGGTGCCAGAAGGGAAAAGGGTCACATCCTCCGACAGTGTCACCAAAGCACAATATATTTCTAACAGATACTTTATCTTTTACACTATGGTATGATTACCAGTGTCGCTCTATAGATGGAATCAGGAACCAGCATGTTGAAACAAAAGTGATATTTACAAGCCATGACTTTCAACATATAACAACTATTGTTTGAAATAGATTTTCTATAGAGTATAATTATATAATAGTGATTTGAGCTCCCTCTTTAAAAGGCCAATGATTGATCCAGCATTGGACATATCAGTTAGAGCTTGTAGACATTTGTGCTGCAGTCCAGGAAATCATTTCACTTTAATAAATGACAGTTATTGTCATGTGATAAAGTGTTGCAACACCACAGATAAGTCACAGTCATTTTTTCTTACACAGACTACAATGTAGATCTTTGTCTAGGAGGCAGCAATGCAGAGACGTGTCAGTGCTTCCTCTAGTGGTGGTTCTTAAACATGTTCTTGTCATGTTTATTAATTTCATCATGTAATAGCATCGTAAAACTTTCTAAACACAAACAGGTTTCCATTGCACAGTTCCCTCTGTTGGGTCCACTGCCTGTATGTTCCCCCTTCCACCACTGGAGGGCAGTGTGAGCACAAAGAAAAGTGGGAGAAGTCCCAGCTGCACCCATTTCCTTCCATGTCTCCACCACCTCTTCCCAGACTGTGTTGCCATACACCAAAGAGACATCATGGATCAGAGCTGGTGGTTCAGCTGGTGGAGGCTGTTTACCAGACGATGCTGGATGGAAGACTCAATGTGGATATGGATTATTTTATAATTGTCTAATATTTCAAAACGTCGGAAATGACATTGAATGTATATAAATGTTGTTGATGAACCATTAAAAAGACATAAATGGACTTTTCTACCTTTAGATTGAGCAGCGTCCATTATTATTTTTAAGTTATGTGCTGTCAATCAAAGGAAAAGACACATGATGTAATCAAAAGAATATACACTTGTTTTAAATGATTTTTGTGTTGTTGATCATTTTCATAAAAAGACACAAAGGTGTTTCTCAAAACTACAATGTGTTCAAATTAATATGTTATTGCGTTTAATGAAATGTAGACGCAGGTCGAGATTAAGATGAAACAAAACATCAGCGGGATACACAATGTCAACCTGTTGCCATGGAAACAGTGATTAACCTTGCGCTTTGACCCCTTACAACTGCTCCGCACCGGTGTCCAACCTACTCCAACTGCTTATTGTTTTATTAAAATGAACGAAGGAAGCGTCAGAAGCCACACAGCTGACGGTCAGGTGGACCCGCTGGTGACCGTTAGAACTTCACAGGTAACTTGTCCAGCTTGAGAGATTCACAACACAGTTGACTGTAATTGTGCAACATCCAACTGTCCATAGAAGCTGAGAATCTCAACACCCTTTAGACACGTGTAACAGCACCATACACTGCCTCATACAGGGAGGACGAACTGGACAGCAGTTTTTATTTCATTCACTCTGACATGGTAGAAATAATTTGTCTGCAATCATCTACAGGAGCAGTGAAGACGGAACATACCTGGATTATTAGTGTTTCTATAGCGTGACTCGTCCTCTGAGAGTCTCCTGGACAGGACACATGTTGAGGCTGTCAGATCGTCTCCTGTATCCGAAGCGGACGAGGGCACGTGTTACACGGGTGTAATAACCGTTGTACTACAGGTGGATGAAGCCACCCAGTTCTCGTCTTATAAGGCGCATGTGGGAGGCCTCGTACCTGTGTGTGTCTGCGTAGTTGGTTCAGTCATTTAAATGAGGAGCTTGTTAAATCTTTTCCCTCCAGTTCTCACCTACAAAGTCTGTCTGAGTCTGAACCCCTCTGTGAAGGAAAAAAAAAACGGAGGCTTTAGTGGTTTAAGCTGCAGAGTTTGCTATCAGCTGATCTCATATCTTGAAAGAATGAAGATAAAAACGTGAAAGAACCTACAACTGGCTGTGCTATAAGCTGTCGGAACGCTTTGAGAAGCCTCCGTCAGGCGCGGAGATGAAAAACAAATGTGACTTTTCATTTTAATTTCCAGTTGATTATCTGTGATTATGCACTAAAACAGCAAACAGGGACCCCTTTAGAGACGAACAGTTAAAATGTAAAAAGGCTGGAAATTAGACTCACCAGAGAAAAGTATGGCCTGGGGAGACGCATCATGTAATGTGCTTTTCCCGTATCCACCCGCACTCTCTCATTTTTACCATTTAAATATACACAGAATTATTTACACCTTCAAGGCAACACGACTGAACTGCACATCAGTCAATTAGTAAATCAGAAATTTTCTGTGATTCCATTTTAGCGTGGAGTCCTTGGCTCCCTCTGGTCCCCCCCTTTTAGTCTCCTATCCTGACAGTGACAAATTACTCCTCTGCTTGGCGAGATTGAAAATTAAAAGCATTTAAAGTTGCTCATGCATTTATGCTAATGAGAAATTCAGATATGATTTGCATGCGAAAGAGGCTAGTCGGAGAACTCATCAATGCCCCCCCACCACCACCACCACCTCCAGCCCCCTTTGGTTTCTTTAGGCTCTGCGTTTTTTTTCTTTCTATGCGAGCAAAGACGAGAATGTGTAAACACTCGGAATGTGACATTTATGTGGCTGCGTTTCTTTACACGCAGTAAATAGTGTTGCCGCTCCTTAGAAAAGGGTCTTTGTACATGTGTTTGTGGTGCAACCTACCGTTGGCACCACCCTTGTAGCCACTCAGCCAAATTGGGTCATTGTGTCTGGCTTTGTCACATCACAGGAACCAAATGACACGGTGCAGTTACTGCAGGCCGCCTCCGCACAGCGTCTGACTGTTAACCACAGGACACACTGACTGGTACGACACCGGCGAGGCAGAGTTTAAATCAGGAACTTGTTCCCAGGGCGTCCGTCTCTACAGTCTAATATTAAAAAGCCTTTGTGTCGTGATAAACATGTGCAGAACTCTTTGCAGCCGGAGGATTAAAAAAAACCTCGACGCTGATTTGTTTTCTGAGAAAGCGCCATTCCACTTCCTCCTTCCTCCTTCCAAACTATCAAAGCACACGCTTCTTTGAGTTTGTTTGTTCCAGTTGCTTAATGATTGTAACCTTGGAAACAAGATGCATTAATGAAGGTGGAAAATGAAACGGGGCTTTAATTTGTTTCAGTGTTCGCAGCCGAGGTGGAATGGATTAGCTTTGATTGAGGTGTGAGATGAAGGAGGGAAAGCGCTGACATGACACTTGTATTTGTCATCATGTCATTTCAAGGAGGATGCTGCAGCAATTAGGAATACGGGTACACAGCAATTAAAAGCGCCGGTATTCATTAATAATTTTCGTATTAATTTTTCAGTGGACGCCGGAATGATTGCAGCCACTGCACACAGGCTTTTTCCAATTATGCCGCTTAATTAGAAATGTCAATATTAAGAAATAATTAAAGTTGGGAATTCATTAAGGTTGTCAGAAATATTTTTAGAAGAAGAAAAAAAAAAAAAAAGTTATGACCATCACTCAGACGATGTGTGTTTCTCTAATGTGTTTCGCAATGATTTGGAAAATCTGAGATGAGAGTTTGACGAGCGTGTGTGTGTGTGTGTGCGTGTGTGTGTGTGTGTGTGTGGGAGACTTAATTGGATCGTTGCATGATCACCTATGATGTGAGTCAAGACTCTTCGTCTTGAATAATAGATGAAGATCGATCCAGAGCAGTTAGGTAAACAATTTTTTTTTAGTGCTCTGGTGACAACACACTTTATTTGTCTTATGTTTTACTAGTCAAGGACGTCACACACTCTCCCTGCTGTCAACAGATACACACTGTCTCTGTTCGGATCCGTGCACAGCAGCTTCACTCTGGGCAGCAGCAGGAGACTTTAAACCAGAATCCATTCATTTAAATCTGAGATTAGGATTGGGTTCTTGAGTCGGTAAACAAGTTGATTCTAAATATTTCAAATTAAAGGATCTGTTATGAATTTGTATCCTCAGACCATCACTGATGAAGGCGAACTGGAGGAAGACGATGTGTTGTTCATTGAACGATCCTAAAGAAGGAAAATGACTCTCAACAATCCACAAACATGTTTCACCGATTGGATAGTTTGATGTATATTAAAAGTGTCCTCGTGCGATGGAGTGTTCCGCTCTTTCATTACCACAATCACGTCTTCCTAAATATGTTTCTTCGTCTCATCCGCTGCCTGTGGATCTCTCATGTTTGTGTCCCTTGATTTTTTTTTTTTTTGTCTTGAGAGACAAATCAATTCCCAGCTTGCTTTGATCAGGAGGATACATCTCCCATCTAATGCAGATCCTGCAGGTAGCTGCGTATTGACAGTGTAGATTTAAGGAGGACTAATAATAAAAGTGGAGCCGTCACCTGTTGACTGCGGTTGGAGGCCGGCTGAAAGACAGACTTGAAAGTATTTGTACCTCAAAGTAGTGGCTGCCTCTAATGATAGGATCGGTTTTGGCGCAGCGTGTTTCCCTCCGAGCCGTGTGTGACGGCTCTTTAATTGGACGGCTTCGCCCCCCCCCCAGTGCTGTAAAACGTTACTACCCAGTATTGGCTGTTACGGTGTGTTTTTATTACAGTGTGATAAAAATCAAGCAAGACAATCTTGATCTACAGGAATTCTGTTCATCTATTTATGAATACAGGCAATTCTGTGTTCATTTGGCTCTTGATATCCCTCTCAGAATCACGTCCGCCCCTAATCAACTTCTGAGTGCTCATGCATGTAAGTGAATGAATAACTGAGAATCCTCCCGTGTTTTTTTTTTGCCTCCATCAGATGATAATTGCCAGAACCGTGTCCAATTACATTTGTGTGTTGTTTGTAGTTCCTAAAGTCAATAGCAAAAAAAAAACAACAAAGACTTTGCAGCAGTTGTGAGGATCTAATCTCATCATCTCCCCATCAAGGACACAAATAACACGAGCTCGTATCCTTGACCTTCATCCTGTTGACATCTCCGTGTCCTCTTGTTTCCCCTCCGCTCGACGAAAGCGTAAAAAAGACCCTCGTGAACCGAAGTCTATATCAGTCAGATGAGCTGAGTGTGTGTGTGTGTGTGTGTGTGTGTGTGTGTGTGTGTCCCCTCTCGCCCGCGGCTGCAGATTAGCCATGAGAGCCGGAGGAACGCCCCTGCTCTCTGACAAATGAGAAAAGCCACAGTGGCCCTGGCCGAAAGTGACAGGCCAAATGGAAGCAATTCTTCCCGAGGCGGGGGAGAGCAGCTGTGACCGGGGCATGCTACGCCTCTCCAGACATGGACCCCGTGCATGTGTGTGAGTGGATGTCTATGTGGTTTTTTTTCCGCCATGGAGACTTAACCCAGGAGGCGAGTGGCATTTCTCTCCTGGCGGTCCCCCCCCCCTGCAGCCGTGTGCAGGAAACCCCACCGGTCACACATGAGCGTGCACCTTTACCTGAGTTGTGGAGACGGACTTGGGCAAGTGGGATGGGAAAGTTCCAAACCATCTGAATAAAGAAGAGCGTACAGAGAGAGCTGAGGGTTGGAGGCTGCTCCCACCAGTATGTTGTTCCCCGCCTCAGCCTCCACGCCGTCTTTCCCTCCTCGTCTCTAAATCTCTCTGTTCTCCCCTCCGCTTTCTCTCCTGTCACCCAGGGCCAAGCGGATCAGGCTTTTCCCTTCCGACACAGCCATCATAATTACTCCACGCCGGAAGAATCAATTACAGCTAAGCACCATTGTTTCAGGAGCGGAGCTAAACATTAAAGTTTAAAAACTGGGAATTATTCAGAAAGTCGTGCTCTCAGGGACACATACAGAATATTTACTGTTAACAAATAACTTAATAACTTCACTCCGAATTATTAATTCATGGCTCCCATTGGCTCGGCGAAGACTCGTGGTTAATTCCTCCGCCTTTATGCATTGTTAAATATTAATCACTCCTTGGCGATTCTATACGAGCGCTCGGCGAATCTGTCAGAGCTTCTGTGACTTTATAGCAGAAAAAAACGGAGCCGCAGTTTTGTATGTTGACTTACTGATTTAAATATTCCGCAGCCGGAGAGACGGATGCTCTGTGCATAATGCCGACGTGGAATAGCTTGATGGAGTAGATTACTTACGGGAAGGGATGCCATTCATGCAGAACGTCCTCAAGTCGGCCTCGTTCGACTGATGTTTGAGTTAATGAGGTGCTTTTTTCTGATTGGAGCCCCCTTCGCAATCCAGCAATCACGGGTCCGTGTTTTTGATGTGTCTGCATCAATCCCCTGCTGGGTGCTAACTGTCTGAAGGTGAAATTATCAACTAACCAATCAGTCATGCCACTTGAGTCTGAAGTAGAAAATAATGTCGTAAAACAAAGCTGGAAAAAACGCGTGCGCCTGAACATTACACCATCATGAAGGTGGAGGTAATGGAGGTGGAGATGGATTTATTTAATACAATTTCTTTTTTTTTAGGCTATTTGTTTGCCTGCTCATAAAATCAATCCGGACAAACCTGATGGTTTCTGGGTTTCCGGGGTTCGGATGCTGATTCGTCGGGTTGTTTCCCGCCCTGAGGCCGGTTGCTGCTGATGACACCAAACACTCGTAACGTCAGTGCGTTCGCTCCCGATATCACCTACAGGATTTATCCCCTTATCGGCGCTTTATGCTCAATCCAAGTTGTTGGGCCTCCATGAGATGAATGTTCCCGCTGCCGTCTTCTAACAGCCGCGGCAGCGAGCAGGAAACAGTTTACATTACAGGTTACACATACAGCAGGTCATGAGATGCAAATGGACTCTTTATGCCCTCGTCTATTACTGGAGGTATGAATGGGATTTAATGGGCCGGGGATGATTGAGAAGAAGGAGAACGAAGGTGCTTGTTCCTTTAGCCCCCTTTCGAGCCGAGCGGATCAAAAACAACGTGGCGAAAAACCCCCGAAATAGTTCGCAAGCTTTGAAAAACGTCCCCGGGGGCTGTGAATTAGCTCTCAGAAGAGGGAGAAAGAAACAATTGCCCTTTACCTTTGAGGTTGCATGTCATCTCTCTGAAACCCTCTACTGGGCAGATTAAGGTCAAGTAGACCATTCCCCCCCCCCCCTCCTACCCTCTCCTCTGAAGGCAGCCGGGAGAGGGTGAATAAAATGATGACAGGGAGGGATTGAGAGAGAGAGCGAGGGTAGAAATTGGGATTTTGAAGGTCTTTGAAAGAGGTTTTTTTACATCCGTCCCTGGTGGTTTCCCCTCTCTCACTCCGAGAACGGTGCTGATAATGGCCGCCTGACAAGGAGGATGAGCCCACCTAACTTAGCCCCGCTGGTTCAGCTCAGAGCTTTGACATGAAATGAAAGGTACACAAACGGGGGTTAGCAGCAGCCCTGCATTGTGTCTGTCAGGTAATGCATCTGTAAAAGGCACCAAGAGGCACTGGAGGAATTTTAGGGAGAAGACATGATCTGCTAACGGCCGGCTCGCTAACCCAGCCGCCTCCTAAAACCGCGCTGACCACATGCTCGGGAGATAACACTACTAGTAATCTAACACCGTATTATATCATTAGATCCTCCATTCTCATAGATGAGGAATCAGTGGAGCAGAAGTGGCAAGCCTGCCAATTGTAATTACAGAAACAATTGACTCTCAATTAAGTCTTTTGTTTCAGTGGATTGTCCTGTCAATCAGCAGAAAGCTCCTGCAGGTTCCCTAATGCGTGAGTGAATGGCATAACATTTTTCCTTTCCATGTCAAGGGCATAGTTACGAAGTCTGCCGGCAATTAAGAACTATAATGTGCTGAGTCGAGCACGTCAACCAAATAGGCGGCAATTTCTTCTTCTCCTGATGAAATTATGCTTATCAGGTAGCTCGCCTCAGCAAAGGTGAAGGGTCGGCGCGAGCAGGCAGCCGGCATTGCTCCACATAATTGAGAGAAGTTTGGATTTAATTGTATAATTAATCTTGTCGAATTAAGTTACACAGAAGTCCGACCGCTAAATTAGGCAGTCCAGAATATTTTAAATTGGCTTAATGTGAAATCTGGCTCCAGAATGCACTTTGTTCTCTCCTGATGGTGCGAGGTAGCTTCTCACCACGGTGAACACGGCATCCTGTAATAACCTGCGAGCGGCTCTTATCACGCTGTTCCTTTTTTGTAACATTAATTTCCTCAGAAAGTAATTGCAATTTCAAAAAAAGAAAAAAAAAAAAAAAAAAAAAAAGGCTCGTTTTATTGTCCAGCTCATTGTGAGGGGAAAATATAAAGACGGAACCACGGTGATGCTCATCAAACAGGACTTTGCAAACACCAGTATGGCTTTGATTATTGATCTTTTTGAAGGTTCAGGCGTTTTCGTTTCTGAGCTGCTGCAGAGACAATAAAAATGTATCACCGCTCGATCCCCTGCACCCCCGACAGCGTTCATAAAGTAACACGTCTTCTGTGTTATTGCACCAGCAGCTTCGAGATGAACCTCCGGCCAATGCATGTGCGGTTTATGTTACATGAACTTGCATTTTGTACGACCGCTTCAAAGGTGCAAGAACAGACACCCGGCTCATGACTGCAGGTATTGTTAATCCTGAACCACGTTGTTTGAATTACAAGCTGCAGATCTCGATGCCGTTGATCCACCTGAACAATAAAGTGGTTAAATTAAAAGTAAGGTTGTTAAATCATCATCAAAGACAATCAGTAGCATTTCTCTCCTGATATCCTGCAGCCCTCTGAGAGCTCGACCTTGTCATAGATCCAAGGGCTCCAACTCAACCTCCAAACAAATGAATGCACCGCCGCCGCATCTCGGCCGTATAATCTTGTTTGGAGTCACAGTTAAAGAGTGCATCTCACAGCAGACTGTACAGAGATTAGAGACAGTTGAGTGGAGATCGGTTCAGGGGAGGAAAGCCGGTTGAGGGGAAGGGATAAAAAACTAGAGAGTATCAATGAACTGACAATTATGTGACATGAAGATCAGGACAGTGTTGCATCTCTTTGACTGTTTTTGTCATCATGAGTCACCTTGTGCAGTTTGCAGCAGGGTTGATGATGTTCTCCACCAACACATTTCCATCTTAATACTTCGGTTTGCTGCAGCGTGGACGAGGACGCACGTCCGATCGTCTGCTGCCTGGAAAGCGGGAGGCCCCCCCGGGGGGATTCACCAGCATAATTCTCTTCTTAACACAACGACCTTACTCTGCTGTTGTTGTCAGGTTTGGTAACAGCGGACGCACGAGAGGAGCTGGTGGGGGAAAAGTCTCCTTCAGCTCGCTCAAATGCCAAAGTCTGTGTACGAGCTTTCAAAGGTCCGTCTTCTTATGTAGGTGACGTACGAGTGTTCCTGTGCAGACGGCGTCTCAGGGAGGGAGAAACGCTACAACAGCACAACGCTCCTGTCACCCAGAATACAGATGGAGTATCTGCTCATGTGCACTTTCCCTGATGTACATACTTGCGTGGATGACTCCATCCTGCGCTGTGTGTGCGTTTCAGTGCAGTGTGCTTCCTGCAAGTGGGGAGACGTATGGCTGCTGCAGCTGAGTGTTCTGGAGTGTGATTATTTTTAGTGTCTGAGTCTCTCTCTGTTCCCGTATCTCTCTTTTTTACCAAATTGAGGCAGGCATCTCTGCGATAAACCCATTTCTGGTTCCTGGCAGTGTGTAAGACTCTCAAGACTTCAGGGGTCAGAGATGTGGTTTTGTGCTAGTCTGGATTATTATGTTTTTTTGCTTCTTGTCTAATACCTTCCCTGCAGAGAACATCGGGATAGCATTAATGTTCTCTGGGAAAACGCTCTCCGACTACGATCTTGGCTACTGGGACTCATGTTTAAACTTTAACCTTGATACTCCCCTGCTGCCAAAAGGCATTCCATCCCTACAACAAGCTATTGAAGCGAACTGTTGTGAAATTTAATCAAATTTTTTTTGAAGACTTCCACGCTTTATTCGCAGTTTTTCTTCATCCATCTTTTGATTGTTAAGGGAAATCTTGTGAAATGCAAATGGGGCCAAACAGAATGTAATTGCTGCTGTGTGATGATTACAAGGGAGAACTAATGATGTCCCAACACCGGGGTCAGGTAGGGTTTAATTAGAGGAAGAACAATCAGTGTCACTCCACTTTGGCGCTCTCTTGTTCCCGGCGCCTGCCTGGTTCTCTGCCAAGCTCGCTCTCCAAGAGAGTTTGAAGAAAATGGGCTGCTGATGTGAGAAGAGAGATATTAATACAGCTACGTTCCTTTGTTCGGAGGCAGGCTGCTCTGGAAATGGAGCCCCATAAGAAGCACTGGCCTGTCTGCAGATAAGGGTGGAGGTTAATGAATGAAGCGGAATATAAAAGGTCGTCCGTTTGTGCACCTGAAAGCATCGTCCCGCTGCGAGCGAACGCCTCGCGGCAACCCCGGGAAATAAAAACCAAACATCTCTCGCTCCGTAAATTGTTGTTCGGCAGGAATATGCCGTGCAACTGAGCAGATTACTGCAACAAGGAGACCAGATTGGACAGATGAGCAAGACCAGCCAAGGAGAATAACTGTGGCCAACATTCCTGATTATCCAATCAGCGCTCCAAAAACATCAATTCCATCTCGTCAATAGATAATTAAGAGGGATAATTGGCTGGCTGTGGCCCGGCCAGACCGCTTGTAGAGTTCCATCCCTTACCTCAGCAACACACACACACACACACACACACACACACACTCACTCAGAAGA
>CAAKHC010004249.1:7484-25213 GCA_901007825.1 Macroramphosus scolopax | reverse complement strand
TATCTATCTATATCTATATCTATATAGATATAGATATCTATATCTATATCTATATCTATATATCTGTGTGAGTGACCCACTAACCTGACAAAGGGGACCAGAGTGGGTCAAACTCTACACAAACCCAGTGTCAAAATACTGCCAGTCCTGGAGCAGTTGTGGTGCTAAATCTGAATCACTAAACACCAGCAGTTCCCTCCTAAGGCTGTGACACGACTGCTTTAATGTCAAACTGTAAAAAAACGATTAAACGCAACAAGTGAAGTGCTTCAGATGTGCCCTAACTTGTTATCCTACCACAGTCAAATGATTCACAGTCTTCTATAGACAATAATTTGATCAGTAATATCTAAACTGTATTTAACTCTAAAAGGTATTGTGCTGTGATTATGGGCTCCTTGTAAATTAACCAAAAAACAATCACCATAATATCAAAATCAAACTTGTAGACAGGAATCCGACTCCAACACTGATTATTGAGTCAATACTGGAACATTTACTGTTAGTTCAACAAGTTACTGAATTTAAAAAAGGGACTAATCACATGCTTTAAATCATGCCCAGCGCTAGGAATGTTTGACAGAGCATTTCTTATTCTAATCAGGTGTCATTTACAATCCTCTGCTATTATGATAGAGTTCAGTTAAGCTAAAAGAGTTGCATGCAACGTTCACTAGGCAGTGATTCAGCCCTGTGGTCATGTGAGGCTGTGGGCGTGTCACTGCTTGTAAGACACGTTCAGGTCCTCCTCCGTCGCCTGTTTGTATGTACTTCTGCGTGTCACACTGACCGGAAAGAGCCTGTGACGCATGAATCCTGGCTGTCAGCAGGTAGGGCTGCTCCTGGTGTTTGTGTGGGACAGCCAGCGGCCTCACCAGCAAACTGCTTCGGTAGAACAAAGCTGAAAGGGAACGACAAAAAGTCTGCAAATAAGAATTATACAATTCAACTAATAACTAACATATATTTTGGTTTGTCTGCACTGTTTTTTGATTTGTGTTATCTAGGCTGAGTTGAAAACTAAGTATTGACAGTATGTTGTCAAGTCCTAGCTGGTAAGTGATATTAGAAGATGTTATGTTAGGTATTGTGTCCAGCTCAGAGCCTCTCCTGCGACCAGTAACGTCACGACAGTCATCAAATTTCAGTTTTCCCCCCTCAGTGAACTCACGTTTAAACGTCTCTGCGGATTATGCTAATGATGTACATACTGGATTCGACCGCTACTGGAGGTCACTAATACTTACACTACGTAACTTATTGTTTAAGTAAAGTCATGAACTTGAAAATAAACTGACGACTCGCCTCCGTTTGACGGGATTTCTTTCTAATTAGTCATTATTCGACCGCGATCCCGTCAAAACGTCCTGCTGTCAAACTACTTGGATTAAGTGACAACATACATACATTTTGACAACATACATACGAAAGACGTTGTATACTTACGTGTAACACCCCTGCGACACACAACAGAACTCAACCTGATGACAGCCGCCATGATGATCAACCAACCAAGGTCACCACGGCTACCCGGAAGTTGTTGTAACGTCCCCACCGGCGCAAAGATGTTCGATGTTCGAGAAGATGGAGCACACGGTCTCTGCACAGAGGACAATTTGTTTAAAGTCACACAGCAGTGAAGATCTTCCTCACTGACATTACTGGCACATGTTATTTTGTTTTATCTAATTCAGTGTTGGGTGTATCCCCAAAAGTCTATCTCTACTGTAAAACATAGGATAGTTGAAAAAAAAGTTGTTATTCCCTTGACCATTAAATATCTTTTGAAACGTCATTTCTTGCGTCATCTTCAGTACACTGATCTACACATTTCGGCTGTGGGAGTCTCCGCCGTGTGTCGCGCTCCACATTATTTGTACATCGGTGGTTTCTCACCGGCCGCAAAGCTGGCTCACAAGCCGTGAAACCGAAGGTCACTCACTCCACCTCGGCGCCGCGTCTGTCACTGTTACGTTACCTGAAATACAGAGTTCTTCTCTGGCTATAGAACAACGTAATGGACAACTTTGATAATTTCAATGCGTCGGAGAAAGCGGAGGCGACGGAGCTCCAGCGTATGATCGCTATAGAGCAACAGAAAGCGCAGTTCCAGGCCCAGGTTTGTCTCCTAACCTGCACCCTGTCTCCTAGCATGTGTATTAGGCCACATGCCGGGACATGGTCGTAACTTTTCATTGAACTCTCGGGGACCATTCTGAAAGTTAACATTCTCTTTTTATTGGAAGGAATTCGAGTAGATCCATGAATGACTTAGTTAAATGAAATATAAGATGCTTGTCCAACTATCTGCCATCACTGGCTTCTTCTTCAGGTTGTAGTCGTGATGATGGGAGTGCAGCTTCTGGCTGGGAGTAGCTGAGCAGTATTGATTAACATTAAGGGCAGCCCAAGAGTTTCTTTGAACAAAACCATACATGCTTAGTGTGAAGCACCCTTAAACAATGTTTGTTTTTCCACAAGAGAGAATTCCCACTATAAAATGTCCCAGTCATCAGCCTATCATTGCCATTATTACATAATAACCAGAAAATCCTTAGCATTAAGGTGCTCTTTTGTTCATGATATCGGTACATAAATTGATCCTTCAGATTTTTGAATCAAGCATGATGTGTGCCTGCTGTTTATAATCTTTTTATATTTATTCCAGGTCCATAGTTTCACTGATGTGTGCTGGGACAAGTGTGTGGACAGTCCAGGTTCAAAGCTGGACCACCGGACAGAGACGTGCCTCGTGAGCTGTGTGGAGCGATTCATTGACACCACCTTGACCATCACCAACCGCTTCACGCAGATGGTGCAGAAAGGCACTCATTAATAATGGACTCTCACATGCTGTGTATTTGTAACATATTGGTGGATAATAATGTAAAGATTACATCATTTTTGTGACCCTGTTTTTGTTTCGACGGGTGGCTCCTGAGTCGGTTGAACTCCAGGTTCACACAATGAGTTACAAATGTGAAACTTGGCATGGTTGTAGCTGCAAGTGGCAGCAAGAAATACGTGATTGTATGAAGAGGTAATGTTATGGGACATCAGTAAACTCAGTGAGTTCATGTTTACCAGTGCAGTCTTTCTGTGATGCTCAAACAAACTGTTGGAGGAAGCAGACGACAGCCATGTTGGTGCAGGGACCTCTGGACACTGACTTTCACGGTTATGCAACAAGGTTCAAAGTGGGAAACAGTGTGGAGATTTGACGGTTACCCTAGAAAGAGCAAACACTTTGAATGGTGGTTCTTAAAAGATTACTTTCAAATAAATCTTTTCCTGAAAACTTAAATACTGATTATTATTCATTATCTGTATTTGACTGCCAAATATTTACAATTCATGTATTGTAGGTACAACTTATCAAAACTTAAATCACTTGATAGTTAGGCCCCAAAGAGATCCTAAAAGTAAAACATCATATGCAGATTCCTGTCTATTAATCCCAGAGCTATAAATAAATATAAGTAAAATAAATCTAAAACCAAAAAAAATGAAAACAGCATTTGATCCATGTCGGGCATGGATCTGTGCATGCATGTCACTGTGTATTGTGTGGAATCTTTTTTGAACACAGTCCTATCATTTTATTTATATTATTTTCTATTTTGTTTACTTTATTAATCCTTCCACTTCTGCGGCACCCGGGAGCAGTTGGGGGTTCGGTGCCTTGCTCAAGGGCAGGTCAGCTGTGAGTGTTGAGGGAGGGGGAAGCCCTGTTGATATACGAACCCCAACCACATCTTTTCTTGCCGGTCCTGAACCGGCAACCTCTCGGGACCAAGCTCACTTCTCTTCACATGATCCAGTAGGGCGCAAAACACTGAGAAGAGACTTGGTTTCCATAAGTTAAACATTTGAAATCAATAATAATTACATGTTCTAGGTTCTGGATTTAACAACGATGGAAGACATTGAACTAATTGGACGTTGTTTTGTGGGGAAACAACGTCAGAAACAGAGAAGAGTTCTGTGCACGTATCTCACAGCAGGACTGGAGAGGATCTTACAGAATAGTTTGAAGCCAAAACAAAACAACATTGTTTTTTCTTTTCGTCCGTTTGTCTTGTGACCATGAGGAGCTACAGGACCCTGTTGGATTCAACTGTAGAGTACAAGACATCGATTTGAGTGCATGAAAATAATTATTTTTGGATAATTGCTTAGTCGTGCAAGATTAATATCAACCAGATCATCCTGCACCTGATCAGGAACAGATGAAAACAAAAACAACCTCAGGTTTCTTTGCAGCACTGTGGCCGGACGGACAAAGAGTCTGTATTGACCAGTGTATTCCTCAATGGTGTCGGTAGAGATGACATCATGAGCCTCTTTAAAAATACAGTTCTTATTCATCTTTAACTTCTTGCCCTCAAGCATCATTGGTTTATCTCACTTGAGAAACAGCTGTTAAACCTGATCTAATAACCAATGACACATGCTGTTGGACCTCTTCCCAACCAGGCTGCTAAACGATGTTTCACCTCTTGCTCGTCTTCAGTAGATACGATCAGTGTGTTTTCTGTGTACTGCCGCCCTGTAACCCAGCTATAATGAATACTGGTGTACTTATACTACACTACATATCTAAAGTTCTTTAATAAATGTATATTTTCATTGACACTGCTGCGCATTTCATCAGGAACAAACACTTTGAGCCCAGCTGTCTGAATGTGTATGTGCACAGAAAAATAAACAATATAAATAAATCCTTTATTTATTCATTTATTGTTAAGATTTTGAGGGAGTGAGGAAAACAGAGCTCTGGAGAAAACCCACACTGATCCAGGGTGAGAACAAGAAGCTCTTCATCATTAGGAGCATCCTGGTCTTGGTTCCTGGCTCCACCTTGTGTTTCTTCTATGCTATCAAGCCACGATGTGTCAGATCTGCAGTGCGTCATTGAGGCCACACCAGGAACATTTCAGGACAAAAAGCATCTCTTTGGGGCAGACGTTATAGATGTTTAGTTTAGTTTAGTTTAGTGAGCTTTGAGAGTAATCTCAAAGCTCACTAAACTAACGAAGAGTTCCACCTGCGGTTCTAGATTGACAGAACAGAACAGAGTGAGACGTCGGCCCAGCTGAGCCTCTTCAAGGCACAAACTGGACAAATATAAAGTATTATATTCAGCCCTGCTAACATTAACGACCAGAATGAAAGATTTTAAGAATGTTGCTGTTACCACAGTGCCGATGTGTTAAAATCAACATGTGTAGCATCTTGATCTATTAAAGTGGCTCAAACATAAACCAGGGAAACGTCTCGGGTCACACAGGAGACGAGGTAGAGTTCATCATGAAAATCTTTACTTGTAAAACTTGAGGTGATCCACAGGATTACAGGAGGCGTTAAACAGTTCAAACACTGTGCTGGCTGACTTGCAAAGGTTCTGGCAGTGAAGATACATACATGAGGAATCAACACACAAAACTGAGGACTAACGTCTTGGGCGCATTGTCTGATGGTGTTCTTAAACATTTGATATCTTATTATATGTACCTTTAGATTGTTTTGCTTCGTTGGTTCTTTTTAACACGTCGATTGATGAAACAGTAACAAAGAGTCGCCACCATGTTTAGTCCTTAAACAAGATAAGTGATCCATCACTGACCTCTGCAGCACCACACACAATATGATTAACAAATATTTGAGTGTCTCCTCCAGTGTAAGAGTAAAAGCTTCTTCGATTCAGATAAATCTCAGGCCTGACTGGAAGGTGCAGTCTCCCTTTCTGGACTCCATCCAGCATCCAGTTGTTCGTTTCAGTACAGCATGCTTGAAAATGTCCGTGACTATTCTGGGCTGCTGATATTGTTATACAAGTATATGTGAATTGGACAAAGACATTTCATTTGCAAATATGTTAATCTGTTCAGAGTGTTAGTGATTGGCTGCCAAGCTGAAAATATGTAGAAACTCATGGAAAAGACTAAACTGTGAGGCTGTTAATGTTTTTCGCCGCTCTGAGAGCAGATTTCATGGCAGTTTCTATCCATCCATGAGGTGTGGCTGTGTGCTCCCCTGCGAAGTGAACCCGTCCTTCCCTCTGGAATAATTCTCCGGCATATTGTCCCTGGTATGGCGTGAACAGGGCGAAGGCACCCAGACTGTAAGGATCCAAGCCCCACTTCTTCACCAGTCCCCCTGTGCACAGACGTCTTATGTCCTCACCGTGGATTTTAACCAAGTCCTCCAGGACTACAGCCATCAGCTCCTCCTCACCCATCCCTTGAAATAGGGTGGAGTCATCTGAGCAGGTGTAAGATGCGAGCAGGGCCCCTGCAGCTGTACCAGGGAAGCTATGGCTGGGGTAGTAAATGAATCGAGAGGGCCGGTCTGTGATACTCTTTCCTCCCATGATGCCCTCTTTCTCCCAGAAGCGATCGCTGAAGCTTAGTACCACTTTGGTGGAGCTGGCGTAATGGACTGAGCGCAAGGCCTCCATCTTGTCCCCAGAGAGAGGAGGCAGGAAGTCAATGAAGAGGGCGGCCTTGGCTGTGGTTGTAACCAGGGCGTAGTCTACTGTCAGGTGGTTCAGGGAACTTGAATTACGCCCGTCCTGATATGTGACAGTCACACTGCTGCCACCTGCTTGGTTGATGAGTTTGACCTTGGAGTTGAGAAGGATGGTAGCATTCAGCACCTGGTAGAAGGCCCGCGGGAGGTGGTCGAAGCCATCTGTCACTTCAAAGTACCTAGTAAAAGAACCCAGTAAATAATCCTTCTCCCAACACTTCATTAAGCTGTTTTAATCAATATCTCTACAGATCAAATGATGTATGATGTGACAGGGGTCACTCTTAGGGACAAGCCTTCTCTCGGCCCTTACACCTCAATACTACCTGAACCTTTACTGATTTCATTCATTCTTTTCACTCTCAATAATCTCAAGAGACACAAGGTTTCAGCATTAACAGCAGACGATGTTTGCAACTAAGCTGATGTTCATACTGGAGCATTCAGCAGCTGAGCCTCCGGAGACCAAAGTTAAAGGAGGAGTGAATGCTGGACATCTATTCATTAGAGAAGCATTTATCACATGGTATAGCTAAAAAGAGAATTGCACAACTTTAAAGAATTCAAAGTATGAAGTCCTTGAGATGACCCGCATGTACAGAAAAGGTTTTATCTCAAGCAGAGAGATGATTTCTGACAAATATATAAACCAAAGTGATGCAGGTTTCCATAAACGTGATATTCCTTACTCAATGCTGTCACTGATGTCAGTCATCATGTACAGTATCTCCACCAGTGACGTGTAGAAGAGACTGTTTTCATTCAGGATGTCCCCGATCATCCTCAAGGCGCCTCGACTCAGGTTGCCCTCCTTCACCAGATATTCCTGTCAGACAACATATCGGAGTGTTTGACCTCGCTGTTATTGACTTCACGCCATTTGTCAGTAAGATGTTTGTTACCTTTACTGTGTAGGAGTCATATTTATCCAACATGAAACTGCAGCCACTCGTCCTCAGGTCATCCCTCACCTGAGCACACATTAATGTACTTATAAAACACATTACTATCCTTCTAAAACAATATGAACTAATGAGTGAAAGATGATGAGTTGTTTATGTGTGGAACATTTCCAAACCTTCCACAGAGCCAAATTAAAGAGCTCAGCGGCTGACTTCCCCCTCTCTCTGTCACTCAGCGTGTAGTTGAGCACACCAGGATTGCTTTCCACTGCGTAGGTTTTCTGAAGCTTCCCATTTATCAAATAGTAGGTGTTGATGTCATCTTGGATGAAATGGTTGAAGGCAACTTGTAGTTTGGAGGCAAAAGAGAGTAGAATCCTGTGGAATAACCTTTGTATTAGATACTCTCATTCATCTTTTCTGGAAAGACTCGTGGTCCATATTAGTAAGTAAGTAATTAGGTGATTTACTTAAACCTGCTCTTACTGACGCTGCTACATGTATGATGCATAATGTTCATTCTTCTCTTAACTCTGACTTGTCCTGCCAACTGCAGGATGCATTTACTTTCAACCTGTTGCTAACATTTATATTCTGCCTTGTAAGATAAGATAAGATAAGATAAGATAAGATAAGATAAGATAAGATAAGATAAGATAAGATAAGATAAGATAAGATAAACCTTTATTCCTCCCTTGACAGGGACATTTACAGCATTACAGCAGCAAAGTGGATAGTGAACACAGTAAAGAGCATTTATATAAAATAACGACAAATGAATAAGTACACATGTCTAGATGAATCATCAGAATAAGAACTAATCAGTAAGTGATATGTCCGACTGATATAATAAATAAGCTACATAGAAGCTACAGTATTGCAGAGGTAAGTGATGTTACATGTAGTGGAGAAGTTGAATATTGCACATAGAGGTGTTGAACCTTGTACAGTACACACAGTATTGCAGTAAATATTAAGAGCAGTGATGTTACATGTAGTGGAGAAGTTAAGTATTGTACATAGAGGTGTTGTAACTATATTACACCTAAATATTGTGATGCTGAGAGAGAGAGAGAGAGAGAGAGAGAGAGAGAGAGAGAGAGAGAGAGAGAGAGAGAGAGAGAGAGAGAGAGAGAGAGAGAGATGTCATTACTGTACTCACTTATGAAAGTTGGGTATTCTCATGGCGCCCAGTTCTGCATACCAGCCTTCTCTTCTGTTCCTGAAGGTCTCAACACGTCCTCCAATACGATCGCTGGCTTCTATTATGGTCACCTTGTGCCCATGATGACACATGATCAATTTCTTTTTTGTTTTTAATATGCAGCATCAGAATTCATCCAGAAATATGCTCATGATAAATGACTTTACCTTGTGGCCGGCATCTTCCAAAAACTTGGCAGCGGTCAGTCCAGCGATGCCACCACCAATGATCGCTACATGTCGAGGTGTCTTTGTGGCAGGAAGACCTTTATCCACAATGTTCAGAAGCTCACTGTAGTCGGTGTCCTGGAGGCAGTTAGTCAGAGGGTCCCCGGTGATCCCAAACACCGCAAACACCACAACCCCCACTAGAACCAAAGGAACTGATGGAGGCAGAAAATTACATTTCTTGTGGGGAGACAAATGCAGAAGCACTTTTTGAACAATTAGAAAAACCCTAAGCAGCCACAAACTTCCAGTTTCCTTTCTTCTCTCCGAACATAGAAAATAAAACTCAAACTGTAACCTCCATGGTGCGATCACTTGTACTAACGATTCCTTTCATCCTCCTCCATGAATGTATTATTTAATTCCCGTTTCATACTCACAGAATGTGCAGAGTGCCATGTTAGTGATCATCTTGAGGACAGAGCTCCACAGTCTGGACTTCCTCCTCCTGCTGCTGAAACTGACACTTTCAGAGGAAAATGAAACCTATCAAACAGACAGACATACAGACAGACAGGAAGTTAGTTAGTCAAAGAGACTGGGGTAGTAATAACAATAACAGATTCTTGTTTAACATTCTGAACTGAATTTAGTTAAAAAATAATGTCTTTAAAAAAAAACGAAAAATATCTAACTTTGGTGTAAATGTAATTTATCTTTACTGAGAATATGAAGAGCTATTCAAGCCACTCACCTCTATCAATGGTAATGTCTCATAAGTTGTCATAAGCCTATTCATGACTGAGGAGGAATGACTTAGTCCCTGTTACAGCTGAACTTTCAATGCAATGTCTCTCTATATGAAAGCAGCCTGGAAAACCTGGACACATGGTATGTGTGAAATTGCACACAACGTAATTTAATGAGGGACTGTGTGGCTCCTCAGGTCTTCCAGAAATATTTTCCCACACCGGCTCGAGAGTCAACCACACTGAACAAATCAGATTAGTGAGGTTATACTAGTCAGCATACCCCCATTTCCTCCGTCTTCACTCATTTCAATACCTGACCTGAATGTGCTCATTCAGTGGTCTCCAAAAAGGTTTGGAAGTCAAACTTAAAGATTCATTACAGATGTTTTAACATAACATAGAATATTAATGTATATTTTGAAATATAGTGTTGACAGACAAATAAGACAATTCAACTCACCCACTTTGCCTCGTGTCCAACAGACAGCAATAAATAAACAGCTTTATAGGCTGCAACAGAAGGAAAACAGAAAGAAAAAATAAAAAAGGTACAGTTTCACTTTCCCAACAACAGCGGTCGCTATATTCTGAATGCAAGTGGTTTCTTGTCATGCATAATGACTGGATTAATTTGACAGACCTCACAGCATGAAATCCTGATTTGGACATGAACTGTTTGGTTGCAGCATAAGCAGACAACTAAGTGGAGAACTTAACCTGTGATTCAGCATTCCAGGTTTTGAAACTACCAAGCATAATGCATCTCTAAACACAGCATCATTTGAGATTAAAAGCAGGTTTTATTTCACATTTCTGTCAGAATATGGACACAGCTGTGTTGATGTACAAGGTGTAATGTACGTGAGAAGAGGTAGGGTTGGGTTCGAGTCTGCTTTATGTAGCTTTGGACAGTTGTTTACGGGTAGCAGGAGAGGACAGACAGCATGACGGCAGATGAAATATTTAGTCACAGATAAGTCTAAAATGTCGTACAGGTTCTCCATGACTGATGTATGGTGTGATTAATGCTGGACTAGAAATAGGGACACTAGTTCCACATGCTGCAAGATAAAGAATAATTTAGTTTTTTTAACCCGAGGTTGAAATTGTGAATAGGGACAAATATTATTGGAATGACTCCAATATTAAGCAAGAACAGTAAAGACATTAACTGCAAAACGGCTGCAACGTCATCCCACTAAACAACTTTATGCCAGTTCAGATATCTGAAGAGGGATGTTGAAAAGTATCTTCCACTGAGGAAGAGTCACACAGTTTATGCTAGTTATTTATACCTTTTTATCAGAATTATCAGTTGAGGTGTTCCTAAAATTATTTAGTGTAAATTACATTTAGACATTAACTTCTGACCATTTTGAAATTGTTTAATGCTGTTTACCCTCATGGAACAACATATCCCATGAATAATAGCAAATAAAGACTTCATTGAGGCTGTTGTAAAATGCCAATAAAACACTTTCTGTGCTGACTATGTCTCAAGTTCCCTTAGTTGTGTTTTGTGACAACATAAATGTTGTGTTTCTAAAGCAACAGGCTTGCGCAGTAACCACGTGAAGTCTTTCGCTTTTGAGCACACGTCACGTTACAGGAAGTAAACATCAGCTCACGAGACCCCACAATTGAATGCCATGACAGCTCGTGCAGGTTTGATGTCACTGTTGATGTGTTTTATTGAGGTAGTTAGGTAAAGCGATCTTCACTCCCCACATATAACTATTGTTAGGCGACAACGAACGGAAACTTGAACGGAAACTTGAAATTTAAGGTTATGTTTATTGACATGGGATAACATATCGCAGAAAAGCATAGGATAACATCATATACATTTATGAACGGTTCGTTTCTTTTCGGCGTATATGCCGAATTGTAGCGTTTGTGTCTATTAGGGGTACTACGGTCACACAACCATGTACCAAGTACCCTGTACATATCATTGAACAGATAAAGGGCGAATTGTTAAATTTGTGGTCGTGGTTTGGCGACGTGTTTTCTTACGACATCAGGTAACGTAACCGATGCTAATGACATACACTCAAAGCGTTACCTAGCTGTTGTCGATCAGGAGAACCGACATAGAAACTGATGTTCAGAATGTTAGTTGGGTAACGTAAGAATGTCATGCTTTTGTTTGGAAGTAGATGATTACCGATGAGACATCGTCGGAAATATCCACGTTAGCAGCTAACTTAGCTTGATAATAACGTTACCTTCGTCTAGAAAATGGTGTCAATGAGAATGAAGTCAGTTGTGTACTATGAGTTAAGCCATCCACAGTTATGCAGTGTTTAATACCGTACGCTATCATATCATTACTGTATAACTAAGCTGCTGGTGTAGACTGTTTGCTGGGGAAATGTACTGTTAGGATGCACTCAAAAAGAGTGTGAGTAAAGGCGGCTGGTTTATCCGAACACAAAGACAGCCTCCTATTTTCATATTGAATAAACACACCAATGTTAACCCTTATACCTAATCTGTAGTCTTCATTGGTTTTGTTTTTCAAGGCATGATGTTGCTTTGGCATGTGTGAGCTCCACATCTCGCCCTGAGGGTGTCATCCCCTGCAGAACCATGGCTGAGGTGCTTGGACACAGGAGTTTTTTGGGCTTTGGTGTGTTGTTGGCATGGCTTGTGCTCTTCCACCTGCTTGGAAACATCTGGCTGCTGTATATGTTCACCGGCCTGCTGTTTTTCCTCGGTGGCTGGCTGGGCTCACAGGCCATCCTGGAATCCAACAGTGTGGTTCACCTGGAGAGGTTTATATCTCTGGAGCAGGTAAATGTTCATGTGCATTTGCTTACTATTATGATGATAGTCATAGAGTACCTCCACTATCACTTCTCTCACACTTCACTAAATTCCAGGTCCCAACCTCTGTGGAGGATGATCATAACTTGGACCAGGAAATCCACAACACAGTGAGGAAAATCATAAGGGACGTTGTCTCCTCCTGGTATTCTACTGTATCCTCTGAAAGTGTGTTTGAAACGGAGGTTCAAGAGGCCATGATCTCCATGGGCATGGAGCTGAAACTGCGTGCAAAGCAGGTGGACAGAAAGGTACTCTGATCATAATACGTCCATCAGTGTGAGGAGCTTTTGCAGAGTGTTTTGTGACCAATGTCCATATGGAAGTGCAGAATGCCTATAGGGAATATACGGATGCCTGAGTAGACCTGGGTAGCAATTATTCATGTCTAATGGATACATGTTAACCTTTACTAGTCATAAAACAAATTAATTTACATTAATTGTAGCTGTTTGAGTATGAATGAGCGTTGATGATTGTATCAATAAATACTCGCCATCTCAGAACATATTCTGTCTATCTAAAAATGTGACAGAAGGTGAACCATTGATGTAGCTCATGTTTATTTTCTTGAATTGAATAATATATTTTTCAGTATTTTGTCATTTTATTATCATATACATATCCTGAAATATTGTGAGAATATTTTAGGCCATGTTTTTCACCCCTTATATGAGTTCCTACTTTGTGTCAAGGTCTGACAGGAACCTTGACTTAAATACCATATGAGCATGCATAATTTACAAAAGAATATAGATTTAGAATTAGAAAGCCAAGGATAACATATGACCGGACTTATCTAACTATTTGAATTGTTGCAGGAACTGACCCAGAGGATCCTGAACCTGTTCGGTTGCCATCTGCAGGATTACCTTAGAGCCAAAGAGCTGGTGACGCCTCCCTCTGCAAATGGGATCAGTGAGAGCGACCAGTTGTGGAGGGCATATTCCAGGGTCACCACACCTCATCCTGCCATGGCCAGTGACGAAGTGGAAGCCAGTTACACCAGAACACTCGTGGATTTGCTGCTGCATGTATTGGTGCAATCCCCTCATTTGGAGACCTGCACCGGACGTTACGTTGTTGCAGAGCTCATCAACTGCAACGTAATGCTTCCTCTTTTTGCTACACTTTCCGACCCTGACTGGTTAAACCTTCTCATTGTCGACATATTTAGAAAGTCTTGCAAATCGCAAGAGAGAATTGTACCTGAGTCACTCACTTCAACACTGCCACCTTCCCCTGCTGAATTCGAGCCGGCTCCACAACAAGAGACTACATGTGCATCTCAGAACAATACTGAAGTCCTTCCACCAAGAGACCAGGCTGAAACAGTGACTTATACAGAGACGGACTTTCCTGAACCTTCTGCCTATGATGTTATTGACTCAGAGGAGGTTGACTGCCAACAAAACAACATGGAAGAAGAGGAACCTAGTCACCTCTTTACAGGGCATTACATGAGGGGAAGAAAGTCCAACCCATTTTACCAGGAAAATGACTCTGACCTCGAATCTCCATTAGCTGACTTTAAGCGGATTTCCATTGATTCCCTGGACATGATAGGAAGAGGGGATGGCCTGTATGATAGACAGAAAGAATGTGCCACATCTGTTGAGAGCAACAATGGCATGGGGGATGATTGTCCCGATGCAGTGAATGGTTCATGCCCCCAAGTCCTGGTAAATTCAGAACCAGTGGAGAATCCGAATTGCTGCAGCCCCTTGTTGGAAAGGACACCGGAGGGGACTCTGATAAGCAGCCTCCAGAACTTAGAGATGGAGAGTAGTTCCCCTTCTGCAAACCCGGACAGAGAGCTTCTTCTGGGTGTAGAACGAACTGGGCATGGGATCACCAATGAGCTGACTGTAGTCAGTCCATTGCAGGGTTCTTCCCCCATGCCATCGTTCAGTTTTGAGCCCCTCAGCAGCCCTGATGGACCAGTCATCATCCAGAACCTCCGCATCACTGGCACCATCACAGCCAAGGAGCACCGCGGCACCGGCTCACACCCCTACACTCTCTACACCATCAAAGTGAGGAAATTGTCCAAACAATATCAATATTACCAGAATAGGCAACACATGCTGAGCCTTTTATTATGTTGTGATCTTTCAGTATGAGACAGCGATGGGTTGTGAGAATCCAGAGATCATCCAGTCAGGCTCCGAGGACGCTGAAGCTTTGCAGGCCGGTTTTGAGAGTCCATCACCCATTCAGCAAGTCGCCTATCACATGGTCAACAGGCGATACAGCGAGTTCCTTAACCTACAAACGCGGGTGGAAGAGAAAGCAGAGCTAAGGAAACTCATCAAAGGTAGGATGCAGCGACTCCGGAGCTGATTACATACTTGTATTATTGGACATCATGTTTGAATTTGAGCCATCACCCAGGATTTGACAATGTGGTATTCTTTTTAAAGGTGTAAAAGGTCCAAAGAAAGTATTTCCTGACATGCCATTTGGAAACATGGACAGTGATAAGATCGAGGCCAGGAAAGGACTGCTGGAGACCTTTCTAAAGGTTGGTGGATTGAAATCAAGTATTGGTGGGCTCAACATAACAGTCTAAGTTGCTATTTATGCCTAAGATGAACATTCTGATCTCTTCTCCAGCAACTGTGTGCCGTCCCTGAAATAGCCAACAGTGAACAGATGCAGGAGTTTCTGGCTCTCAACACAGACGCCAGGATCGCCTTCGTCAAGAAACCTTTTATTGTGTCGCGCATTGACAAGGTTTGATCCTCAACATTATGACTGATAATCACAATATAAGTGCATTTTAATGACTAATATCACAATGTGATGAATAACATTATTAATACATTTACATCCTGTTTATGTGCAACAAAAATATCTCTAAGCTCCTGTTAGGTTCTGAGTGAGCTTGAATGTGTGTTTGTGTCTGTAGATTGTGGTGAACGCCATCGTAGACACCCTGAAGACAGCGTTTCCACGTTCAGAACCTCAGAGCCCAACAGAAGATAATGAAGGAGAGGTGGACGCAAGCAAAATAACAACTGACAAGAAGAGCAAGTATGACCACTGACATTCTGCTCCCATATGATGGAAACATAAGCCCACATACACAGTCAGGAGATGCACCCTGACCCTGGAGAGATGAGGGGGCGACTCACAGATTTCTTATCCTTGTTTTCATTTGTAACCCCCTCAAACTGGAGGAAGGCCTCTTCATGGTGAAAGACATTCTAGGAACAATTTCACCTCAGGGTCCATTCATTAGATGTCCTGGAGCTTTCAATGCAAGATAACGACTCTGTGACATGAAAGTGTAGAATCAAAGCTACAGAACTATTGCTAAGCTGAAACATTGGAAGTGTGTTGGGGGCAAGCCAGTGAGGGATCATGACCTGCATGGAGGGCTTCTGATGAAGCTCCTTTCTGGCTGGTAGAAAGTCTTACCATCCAGTCTGGATCTGAGTTCGTTTGTATTTGTGGTATTTTGATTGTATTATACGTGACGGTTGTTAAAGTGTGAAACCAGACAGGTTTGCAGTGATAATGCAGTCTTAATATCGGTTGTTATTATTGCACAGTGATGACTTGAGGTAATGTTTTGTGTACATAAGTGTCTAGTGAGCATATTCATTTTCTTGTACTCTCCAAGATCTCGGCTGAAGTTCTCCAGTAAAAGCACCCCCTTGATGAATGGCTCAGACATCAGACCTCCGGTTTTGTTCAGTTGGGACCAAACTCGCACAGTGAGTCATTCAAATAAGTTTTAATTTTATCAGTAACTCCATCCGACAGTGATGGGGTGATATGCTTCTGTTGTGCTCTCGCAGGTGTTTAATGGGATGTCTTTGGGAGAGTTACAAGACTTCATCACTGAACAAGAGAAGTTGGCCATCAAACTGGAGCCAGAGAGTGGGGGCAGTCCAGTTGTAGGAGTATCTGGAGGCAATCTGGATGACCACTACAGTGAAAAGCAGAGTCAGGAACACGGTAAGAATACAGTGGGGGACACATCTTAATTAAGTTTGATAGCTTTTAATGGATGAAGCAAACATGTGGCAGGGTTAACAGAGATTGGAGCATGAATGGACCAATTTAATGTCAGCTGAATGTCCCTCTAAACCTTCACACCTTGGCTACTGATAAAATAAATTCCAGAGTCCCATGATGCTCAAATTTCCCTCCTGTTACCCACAATGTTTTCATCAGTCTGTTTAACAACGTAAGCTCAGTTATTAGCGGTTAACATGTGAAGCTAGCGTGTTAAAGATGTTTTTGATGCTTCTTCCTGTGCACCTGTTTTTGCTTTGCACAGCGTTTCAAACCAAAATTCGCCTTTCCTGGTCTGTCCCTAAATATTGTCTTCCTATAAAACTATGTTTTTATGCTGTTAGTATTCATACTGATAATGAGACTAGTGTTAGCTCAGGAGCTACTGGCTCGACTTCCTTCTACTATTCACCTTGTTACATCATGCATCACCGCCTCATCTTTCTCCATCACATTGAGTCGTAAAAAGAAAAGATGATGGATTTATATTATATGGAAACTATTCCTTGACATTGGAGATGAGCCGAGACATACCCTTCTTAATTGAATCCAAATATTTTCCTTGTCAGGCATCTGGTCATAATCCCTTTGAAGACCATTTTCCCAGACAGTCTGGATGAATTACGGGTGAATCAAGTGTCTATTCCTGACCAGACTCTGATGTATTCCACTATATGACTGGCACTTCACCGAGGGCTAATATCAGACAGGGTTCATACGGCCATGAAAACAGCCGGCCTGGGGATTCATTTGAATTGAATATACTGTTGTCATTTATTAAATGGATTGTTTTTTGTAATTTTCATGTGTACACTGACCTTTCAGACAAAGTATGGAGTATTTCCCTCAAAGTCCTGGAAGTTCATGGAAATGTGTTGGTACACGTGTATATGAACCCTGATTGTACTTTCACAGCAGATGTGTAAATGTCAGAATGGGTTAGAGTTATTTCCACTGCATTGGTGATGCATATGACTCTGAAGCATCAGGTACATCTTTCTTCTTATGTGTTGTTGGCAGAGCATTTGACCTGAAGGTGAACTGCCTGGACGAGCTCTGTCTGTCTGAACACAGCTTTACCTTACAGTTTAGTTTCAGTTTCACTTGTGGATTTTAGGTTGACACATTTTGATTCCATCAGCATGTTTTGTGTTCGTCCTTTGGTGCACGTATGTTTACATTAAGTATATCCTGCAGAAAGCATTGACAAGACTATGAAAAATGATTTATTCGGTCAAGAAACCGTACAAGTACATGAAACAGAGACTTGGGAGGCCAGCAGCATCATAGTCTAACCACATGAGGGCAGTGTTAATGA
>CAAKHC010004245.1:0-19650 GCA_901007825.1 Macroramphosus scolopax | reverse complement strand
GGTGGGTCGAAGTGAGAGGCTCTGGTGGGTCGAAGTGAGAGGCTCTGGTGGGTCGAAGTGAGAGGCTCTGGTGGGTCGGCAGTGACATGGTCTGGTGGGTCGGCAGTGGCAGGCTCTGGTGGGTCGGCAGTGAGAGGCTCTGGTGGATCGAAGTGAGAGGCTCTGGTGGGTCGAAGTGAGAGGCTCTGGTGGGTCGGCAGTGAGAGGCTCTGGTGGGTCGGCAGTGAGAGGCTCTGGTGGATCGAAGTGAGAGGCTCTGGTGGGTCGAAGTGAGAGGCTCTGGTGGGTCGGCAGTGACACATTTCTCTGGTGTCACGCTTTCATAGTTTCATTATGAAGCAGGTCAGTAGCGGGGAGTGCAGAATGCATAATTAAGGGTGATGGATGCATGCCGATGCATTGGAAGTCTGTTGCGCTGCCACTATAAGTGTATTCAGGGTCCTCACTACGCAGGCATACAGCTTCGACAAACACACCCTGTGTCCCATGCAGCCTCACGGACACATCTGCCAGCATTTACAGTGTTTGTCCTCACTCATTTACTTCCAATAAAATACCTCTTTGCTCCTCATCGCACAGGCCAGAAAAGAGCGTGTAAGCATTCCTCCGAGATCACTGGCAGTCCCGGACTCAAAGCTGGCTCCGTGCTGCGCCTTCAGAAGTCAATGGCAGGGAAAGGATTGTTGAATGAACACATCCCAGGGAATCTTTCTCCCGGCATGTGTGTGTGTTTGTGAGGAAGGGAGAGTGAAAAGGGAGATTTGAATTTCTCTCCTTGTAGGGACCTGAGAAAAGACAATAATACATAGATCTATATATGGTAAATCCTCAAACAAGCTACGAGGAGAGAGGAAGACTCTTGAAGGGGTCTCAGAATGCCGTACGTTTTACAAGTGGGCAACCATGTTTAATGCCAAGTCTGCAGTGAATAGAGAGCCTTTTATAAACCCCAGTCTTGTACTCAAACACTGCCTTTCTCACATGGATACAAAACAAATACATGTTACATGAAGAATCCCTGGCATCTGCACTCTATAAATATAAATCAAGGGAGGTCTGAGACACTCGTGATGGAGAGCAGATAAGAAATGAGCTGGAACTTCCTTTGGCTGTGCAGCTCCACAGTGTGCAGCGCAGGAGGATCTAGCAATGTGACTTTACTTCAGCATATACTACAATCCAAAATCACATGATGTCATTTGTGTACTTTATGTGTAAAGCACAGGCTGTTCTAAATGTTATTGGGTCAAATAGAAAAATGAAGGGATCAAATTGAGTCGAAATGAAAGCGAGATTTATTTGGAGCGCTGCTGCAGGGTTCTGAGGAGGGGAACGTTTCCAGCTGCTTTTGCATGAATGGGATTCCAGCCACCTAATGGTGTGGCCGCTGTGGTCCTCTCCACACTGCTGATTTTACGGCTGTGGAGTTACTGGTAATGACTGGTTGTTCCAGCCCGAAGCATGTAAGGCCCTCTGCTCCTACCGACGCAGCCTGAATGCAGCATGTTGCACAACGAGCGGCTGATTTATCGGAGGGCTTCCTGTAAATTCAGTAAGTGTACTTGGAATAAGGAGCCAAAAAATGGTTTTCTCATACAAATGCATCCGCAGAAGAACAACTTATTCGCCTGTTTGTGAAGTGATGAAAAGACGGCGAGGCATTCAAAGACAGTTTGTACCAGAATCACACTGTGTGAAAATAAAGACAGAATAAGCCCGGACAAATTAACATCTTATTGCTTCCATGTGACTTCAATCCATCTTTCATTCGACCATAATGAAACACAGTCAGAGGAGCATGAAATATCAAGTTCACTCCAAAGACTGTTTCGAGTTTGATTGTTCCCACAGGATCAACTTATATAAGGCAGCACATGTACGATGATAAATACACACATTACTTACTGGTAATATACAAACAAATGTGACACTGCGATCCTGTTTAGAGCTTTTTAAGACGTCTGTTACAGTTTCATCCAAATAGAATCAGTTAGCAAAATCAAAGCTGCTGCCAAAGTTCTCTGCACACTGGAATTCCCCACTAAACAGATCAATACTGAACTTTGGAACTACTGAATCACAGCGTTATTGAACACACATTTAACATTACACAACACTCGTGCTTCTATATATTATACATCCTTTCAAAGCAGATACGTTTAGGGTAAGATAACACCTCATTATTTAGGATAGTAATAATCCTCCCCGCAAGTAAGCCTGCAACTTCCTCCTCCGAGTGAAAGTATGGAGTAAGGAAGAGGGTTGTGGTCATTTCTTGTTTGAGAAGTCGTGTTACAGGAAGCAATTACTGGTGAAGGCTGAAGTGCATGAGATGCATGTCATGTCTGTGTAGGGTAGACTAAGATAGAGGACCTTATATGGAGAAGACTCCGGCTTGACATTATGACATCACACGTTCGCTTGACTCACTGCGGTTGCCTCAGACTGACTTTCTCATAAACTTCACAGTGTGTCTTGAAACCTGACTGATGTGTTTGAAATGTTGTCTCTAAGTTGTGAAACTCATCCCCACACTGGCAGGTTCCCCTTCCAGGACACAGGAGTGTGCAAACAGAGGAACTAAAATACAGTTTATTGTTTTATATATAACACCTGCAACACCTTTGGCAGATTATTGTGAAGTAAAAAGGAGAAGTACAAAAGTAGAATGCAGTTTTAGGGACGGGACCAAGCTAGTATTCAGAACTCCAGGCCAAACATCCCAATTAAGGGCACTTGAACAGAGGTAAAACCCGCGGTTGTCATGGTGTGACCTCAGTCTCTGACTACATCAATCAGGCTGCCGGAAAACACGAGATGCCCAGCGGACCTTTCGTTGGCGCTCTTAGTCATATCGCCATGACAACACAAACAAAAAAAAAAAACACAAAGCGGCACCAACACTGAACTGAATACTAAGTGCTCTTTAGTTAGGTCACAAACAAGCTGGGCTGACAAGAACTGCTGAGGCAGATCGATGAAAAAAAAGCGAGGAGGCTTTGGCCGAGCGCCAGCGCCGGTACCAGAGTCCACGGTTCAACCACAGTGCACGCTTTCAAACGGGTCATCTGGATCGCTACCCGGCAACATGGCATCTCGATCATTAACTTTCACCTGCAGGATGCAAGAATGCTCGTGGAGCGGTGCCACGAAACGGAGGCACGAAAACCAGCTCATTCAAAGAGAACCGTCCCTTTAAACATCTTTCATCAACACACAGACGCTGTCAGTGATCTAATCCTAAAGGCCAGTATGTACTTCTGTGTTGTATCATAGGTTTGGCGTCACCTCCCCGGAAAGTTAACTTTGCATCTTGGCGATTACAAATGCAACTGTGATTTGTCAGCGTCACATTCTCTTCTTAGCATTTCCACACACACCCGTATTCTCCGTCCTCTGAACTCTTTGCCATAACGTCAATAATTATAGACCAACTGTTCTCAAACATTTATTAGTTCCGACGCTTTATGTTTCGCACGTAGAATGTGCGTGTGACCATCATGTAATCAGCCCTGTTTATGTATGTGTGTGTGTGTGTGTGTGTGTTTGAGTGTCCTTGGCAGCGTGGGCTGGACTCCCCCTTCCCCCCCGGTCGCTGCAGCTCCATCACACCTGGCAGACATCTACACGCCTGTTGATCATCTCCAATCATTCCTGCACTAGAAGAGCTCCAGCTTCTCCTCCAGACTGTCAGTTTACCGGAGGACAGTAATGTCGGCTGCTCGGTACTAATCGACTGTATTGCGTCACCTGTCTTGTGAAGCCGGAACTCACCTGCCTTCTGTGTGTCCAGGAAATCTAACGAGTGAACCTGTGAATCCTCACTGACTCCCGTCCTCACCTCATCTTCATCTGGACTAACTAATCCAATCCGACTCGCCCCCCACAGCCGACTCCATCCACATCGAGTCCGCACGATAAATCCCCTTCAAACTTCGTTGCCATTCTCTGTATTTTGGTCGTGAAGTTTAACCTCCGCAAAAGGCAACAATACTCCTGCCAAATAGCATCAGGGATATTAAAAGCAGATGGCATCAATATAACTCTAGACACCAGGCAGATCATACTGGGATCAAACACATACTGCAGATTCAATTTCAACAAAACCCATATGTAACCTGAACACATCTATAGGATCCCTGCATGATTACGGAGAATTACAGATTATACTGAAGCTGCTTTGAGAAGTAGATACACAAACATGGAGCTGTGAAACACTCGATCCATTCAACATGTTTGGACTAAATTTCTGATTTCCTAAAAAAAAAAAAAAAAAAAAAAATGCTCAAGAGATTTCAGTACAAGATTGAGATTAAAAATACAGACGTGCTATTTGGCAGCTATGCAACAAAGACCCCGACCCATCTATCTCAGTGGTTCCCTCTAATGCCGGGGGAGATTTTCACAGCTTGATTTTATTTTTTCAAGACCTGAGCGGGGCTCAAAAAGAAAAAGGCTCAACTTCCAGCCAGATGATATTTTCTCAGAAAAGCTTCCCAAGTGAAATACTTCTTCCTGAGTAAACTGTAAATCAGCAACAATAACGGAACAGATTGTCTGTAATGGCAGTGGTCTGCTGATTTCACAGCACTTTGGAAAAATTTGGAGCATCAGAAGTAGCTGTTGCGTGAATCGACTCCCTTCTACGGGCCGAGTGATGAGACCTGAGGCCTTCCAACGACAGGAGGGACGGAACCTGCAGTCATAGCCTGGTAATGATTTACAAACACTAAGTATTGGAGATTCACACTGGTGTCTGACATGCTGCATTCGATGCCAGTATGTTCACATCTTTTGTCAAACAGTTTGTGCCTCCTGACTTTAATATATGTTTGTATTTGCTCAGGAATTGAAATCATTTCCTGTCCTGCTCCCAGAGACGTCTGCCCTTCGCTGATATCCTTCAGTGGGGAGGTGCGGAAAACCCTCTGCTGGCATTATTTAATGTCACTGTCATGCAAGATGAGCACAAAGTTATATAACCAGCATGAAGAGCAGAATTCCTGAAATGCATGTTGCAGGAATCCGGTCACACATTCCTTTACATCAATTTGTTTGAGATTTTCAAAGGGAACTTTGTTTCCCAGCCTCTGGGAGTTTTATACTACCTCTCCGGTTAGTGTCTGCATCCGAACATGCTCCGTTTGAAGGACCACTCGGAGGGCTCGACCACAACAGCCCAGTTACATATTACTATATGATCAATCAACAAGTGCATTGATAAACTGAAAGTAGATGTGAAAGGATAATATCTTCATTCCTCCTCTACAAATATTCACAATGCTTTCTGGCTATTGTGTTGACTGGACTGAAGCTGTGGTTTGGCAGACGCCCCATTTAAAGCCTCATAACAGCTCAAACAAACGGCTGCAAAGAGGAATGTCGGGTAAGTAAAGGATACCGTATGCTTATAGTCAGATCAAAGGCAACAACGGGGGATAATTTAAACCAAATTAAATCCACAAATACATATAATAAACGTGATGATGTGTACCAAAGAATATTTTCTAGCCGGTTTGAGTGTGGCCGTCTGTTCCTACTGGGCACTCCTCTCTTAAATCAACGGCACAGAGAACGACATTTTCCCCTTCGGTTGACGTGAGTTGCCCAGATACACATCGTCACATGTCTCGGAATATTAAAACGTTATGGCGGCGCTTAAAGGGGAACACATCTGGAGGCACGGAGCCCGGCTACAAACTCAGCAGATTGTATATAATGTTCAGCCCGGAGTATCACATGCCACTAAAACAACAAACGAAGTGACACAAAAGACCAGAGGGGGGACGAGAGGGGTCACCGGAGAAAGAGAGGGAAGTCAGTTTACTGGCTCCTAACTGACCTCTAACCACACATTCAGTTGGAAATGAGTGAATTCATACACAAGAAAGTTACTGTTACTGAGTATAATTTATATCTAGTTCTGAGAATCGTGTAATCAAGTTATAGGATTTAGAGTCTGTGTGTGTCCTCATTGGAACCCTGTCAAGAAAATGCCTGAAAGGGAACTGGAATAACCGCAGACTCCTGGGAAAGACGGAGTCTGGGGCAACAGGAAGTGACACCGAGCACATATAATGCAGCGTGCTTAATTAGTTCCTTCCTCCATAAGTCCTCCGTACGACATTCGGAGGCCTCCGTGTTTAAAGGTCCTCTGCATTGTTAGACGCTTCGTCTTAATCACAGATCGACACGCATGTGTTTGCGAGTCTAAAATATATGAGACACGCAGCTGAGAATTGGATGAAGTCTGCAGTTTATAGTGCAGTTGTTTTTCTATACTGGACATTCCTGGCATGAAAAAAAGGCAATAAAACAACAACAACAAAAAAAAAGAGGACGTAAAAAAAAACATCTGCACCTTCTATCATCCAAACTGTTACTTGGATGATGGATGCGTCCCTACATAATATGCATATGGTGTAAGGAATGTACTCCACCTTGGGACATAAAGCCATCAGGGTAACAGAGTGTGGTTTTCATATAAACAACCAGCCTTACATCGTCTAATGTACGTAATCTGTGCATCAGTTCCACATGGTGAAGAGGGATTACAGCATAATTCCATGATAATGGCAAACACATCGCAAAGAAAAGTAAATAAAATCTCCTATAACATGACAAACAATATCGATTCGAGACATGAAATTAAGGCTATTTAGCAATATGGGCCTCACATGGACCTGGAAACATGCATGTGGTCTGCTCAGTCTTCTCCTCACTCATCTAATGAAGGAACTGAAGTAATGGTTAAACTGCCGGCAGATGTTTCCACATACGTCAATTACTCCTCTCATTCTGAACACAGCTGCGTCTGAAACTTAAAAAATGGGTCACTGACAGATGTGACATATGCTGAGCCATGAATGGTACATGTAACCTTCACAAGTCTTACTGTGATCTTAAACTACAGACAATTAAAGACTTAACCATCTTTTAACAGGCGATTAGAAACATTTTAATAGTTGATTCTACATTTACTATGTTAAAAACATGTATTTGGTACGATGCACATTCTCTCTGTACTTCAGTTGATATAAGAGGTTCAAGGGCTCAGTGAGGATTTAAACAAGAATGAGTTCTACCTCTGGCAGCCGATGAGAAAACGCAGAGCAGCTCATCCCACTGTCCTCACGCAGATTTAGAAAAATGCACGTCTGAAAGTGGCCATAAAACTGTTCTACTTTACGACAACATAAAGAGCATATGTCCAGCGTGATATATCTCATGTGAGGTTTTGGATTTCAGATCAGAAAAACAGACAAAAGGAAGACGTCTTCCTGGTGCCAGGACAAGAAGGAACATGAGCCGTCCACGGGTCGTCCGCCGAGATGAAGACACGTCACAGGAACGACGACCCGATAATGTGACGGACTGAAAAGCTGTGAGAGTCATGCCGGTTGGCACGGCGTGCTCCCGGCCCCCGGATGACTCAACACAGGAGTGCCGGTGGAAACCGGCGGCATTCAACACTTTTCAGGTCCACTGAATAACTATCAGCTAACAATCTGCAAGAAAGCACCACATCACTTCCACATAACAAACACCAGCAGTTTTATTAGATCCAAGTTTCTGTCGGGCTTGTTTGACACCTTTCTCAACTCACCTGACTCCTTTTATTTTTAACCCTGTAGTAAAACATGACATGGCCTGCGCTTGTAAATATCACAGACAAGAGTCTCCTGTCTGCTCGTGTGGAGTTTTTACAATCGTGTGTAAATTGCACCATATGAACCGAAAAAAAGCTTCTTCGCAAGCAAAGTGAAACTGCATTGGACAGAAGTTTCAGTAGATCTCTTGAGGGTTGGATGTGTGTTGTGACAGTCATTCCTGTCTGGAGCACTTTGTTTATGTTTCTTTAATAAATATCTCTGTGTGACGTCAGCGCACACAAATAGAATCAGATGAAAATGTGTGGAATTGTTCTTATCTCGTCACCTTTGTAGATTACGATCGCAAGAATGTTCTGCTCAGAGAGTGATGTCACCATGGCAACCCCAATGTCAAGCATACCGTATCTATCATGGTGGCGGAACATTAAAAATAGTCTCAGCGACTAGGTTTGCCTTTTCGTGCTGTTGGAGTAACTTCGTCCAAACACAGATGGCACTTTAACAAGAGTCACTTCGTCTCTCCAAACATCGTCAAGCTGTAACCCATTCTGTCAACAACAAATAAACAGAGTCATTGACCTTGGCCGTGACACCGAGCTAAGTGCTTCATAACAGGAAGCAGTAAGAACAGAGCAGCACTGCTCGTTCTGCAGCAGCCAGAGTTTTGTCAAAGCACGGACACATAATGAGAGAATACGTCCACATTAAATCCTGTTTGATAAGAAGCAAAGTTACTATAATTGAGGCACTTCAGTTGCCCTTGAGTCTGCTGCTACTTGGCAGACGAACGCTGAGCCGCACTTAATTTCGCTTAACTTGTGCAACTAGAAATGCCTCTGCAAAAGTCTGCACTCCCTTCTATGGAAATCCACAACTGGTCGTCTGGATTTTCCCAACTATTAGAAATATGCCGGACTTTTCTTCCTGGATCCAGATCAGAATCACTCCTCAAATTTAATGGACCCTCTTTAGATAATCCCGCTGACAGACAGACAATAAAAAACGAACCAATCACATAACCTCCTGTGTAACCGAGTATGGGCCACGGCTGGATCCGTCTCCCAAACAGACCCGTATTTCAAACACTTGGTCATCCAGCAGCATGTCTCTCAGCCCAAAGCTCAGTAGAAACCAGTCCACCAGAGCCAAATATCGCTCTGAATTTATGTGCCCCAAATAGGTATTACAGAACCACTGCTGCTTTCTAAAGTTTCAGTCAGATGGGCTGTTCAAGCACAGGCTTTGATGCTTCCTGCAGGCCCAGTATGCCTTGTGTCTAGTGCCTGGCATCAAAACTAACACAAGGGTGATAGGCCGGGACATTCAGCACTCATCTGAAGGACCAATCTGACAGCAGCCATCAACAGCTATCAGCTTAATCCTCCAAATGTGTCCGTAAAAGAAATTCAAATTGACAATGTGGTTATGGCTCAGCTATGTAACATTATTATGGCAATAGCCTTGACAGATAGGTCAACACCATGGATGGTCCAGTGACAGGGACCATGACCTGTTTGTCTGTGGGTGTCTAAAACCAGCAATGAGTGTCACGCAGGCAAACACGGTTTCATCACCGACTATGCAAATGGCATACTTAGCATGAGCAGCATGCCTCAGAGGTGACGGTCACGGAAGGGGTAGATATAACTTGTGCGTGTGTGTGTGTTTGTGCTCTGCTCACCTTTGAGATGGTGAGGGGAAGACAGAAGTCTTTCCCTCCTTGCAGTCTGAAGCCCCACGGAGCCGGGCCGGCCAGGGAGACGCTGTAGCTGCTGCTCATGATTCACCTACAGACAGAAGAAACACGTTTTATAATCGATTGTACCTGAAGGCATGTCGTTAGAAACATAACAGTTAAGTAACAGTACTCTTCTATAGCTGCAAGCTCGTTGCTAACAGCTCTGGAATATATTCCAAGATGTAAGCAATGTCCTTTAACAGGGGGATAATATGCCTGGCGAGGAACCACCTGATGAGAGTGTGCTAACGTGATTTAATGGAATGGAACGCCCCACTTCTTGGCTACTTGACAAAGGTGTAAATAAAAGCACTCACTTATCAATCCAACATTTGGACATTGGACCAAAAGCACCATTGCAAACAAACAAGCCATTAAAGGTTTTGTTTCACATGCACCCAAGCGATGGTATAATCCTCTCCGTGAACACACAGCTTATGCACATTGTTGAAACTAAGACTGACAGGAACTGTATTTCTAAAGGCCTGTAATCTCGCTGTCCTACAGTCTTGGAGAATACTCCTATTTTGCAAGTACCATGGCTGTGATTAGAGCTGTTTGAATGTCTAATGTTTAATGTACCGTCTAAATATCCAGAGTACAACAGAGAGCTTGGGAGTGAGACACACCCTGGATAGCTGGAGATTCGTTAAAGCTCAGCTGCAGTTGACTGCCAACATAATGGAAGGCAGGTTTGCCTTGCATCGCGCCTTAATGGCTCATTGCACCATCTCTTACATTACCTCATGGATGGATAAAAATACCATTTCCTGATTATACGTGTGTGCATGCAAATTAAAGGGACAGTTCCAAATATGAGACACAGCAAAGACTATTTGGTGCAGTAAAATATTTCATGCACTATTGAATTTCACTGGTTTAAGCCCTGCTTGTCATGCATTCTTTCTCCCCTGAAATATTGAAGCAGCACATGTTACGATTTAATTTATTAGGGCTATTTATTAAGTGGTATACCATATTTGCACGATACCCGTTGCTTTGTATTGTGAGTAAGTGTTGGGTATTAAGCCGGCGGGCTCCATTGAATCTGTCACAGTGAACCTCTGTGAACAATTTCACACAAACTGCAAAAAAACTCTTGTGAAAATGTATCACCTTTGCCCTGCTCGACAGGAAGGGAGGATGTTGACATAAAAACATGCCATCAAAGGCCAAGCCACAAGCATTATATATCACACACACACACACAGCACATTGCAATTACATGGAAAAGGGGAAACGCACAGTCTAATTTTGATGCCTTGTGGTTATCAGAATTTCCTTTAGAGAGCGACTGACAACGAGAGAAACGGAGAACCGCAGAAGGACAGGAAAACATGGGCATGTAAACCTGATAACAGAAGTTTAAAAGACAGCTTTTATTTCTGGATTTTGGTGAAGATGAAGGCTCGACAAACGCGATTTCTTTAACTAACAAACAGAGAAATATTAACCTTTCTAGTAGTTCATGAATACTAACGCCTTGTCATCTCAGAGGCATGACATTCTGCGGTTGCAAGTCATTCATTCCCTCAGGGTCCTAGCTCCACCTGCTGTAACCCATCACCTAGTCAGTTGTACCGGCAGGCCTACACACTGTATACTCATCATGCCCCGGAAGGCAACGGACATTTGAAAGAAGTGGAGGAGGCTCAAAAGAGTCTGGGCACGTGGGGAGAAGAATTAAGATAATTTGAGTGGAAGTGAATACCTGGACAGCATGGAGCCTGCAGCTTTTCTATTTATACTGCACACTTTCACAATCAAACTCATACAGCCAGACACAAACACACGTGCAGAATGTGCAAGACTATAATAAGACACCAACCGATCAAAAGCAGCTGTCTCCCTCTCCAAGGTGACCTACAGTTGAGGTGTGCCAAGAAGTGTATTTTTACAGAAATTACCATTGAATTAAAATCATGCATGCATGCATTGTCACCAAGAAATGAAACCTGGTCTATTTCAACTCATCTAGAGTCTCATTTTCCTCGCCGCCACAGGGTGAGGTGCTCCAGAGAGAGTTCGATAGTGAACTCCATGACCATAGGCGCAGCTCTCTGGAGCAGCAGTGGCTCCTTTGTGCTACAGGGATTCGTTCTCATATGGTGAAGATATCAGGTAAGAGATCAGAGTAGAACAAGGGTTCCTTCACATCAAGGACTCCTTGTCTGACTGTCTCTCACTGTCTGTCCGATCCTCCATCAGCCCAATCCTTACACAAAGAACGCTGGCCATTATATCAATATCAGAATTTGGTTAATCCCTAATATCAGCATGAGCCGCACAATTCCAGGATAAGCCGAGCTCTAACTCCAATGCAATTATATAAGTGTATAGTGAAGGGAGAGAGTAGTCAACCTATCATTGATCCTGGACCAGCGTCTGCAGGCTGCCAAACATTCAAACTGACAGCAAACTAAAGAGCCAGGCCAGAGTGCATACTCAACTTTAGTGACACAACAAGCACTGTGATTTTATCCTGCAACCCAGTGCAGCTAAAACTAAACAGAAAATAACTAAACCATGACAGCCAGTGATAAACCTCAAAAAAATGAACCAAACTACCTATCACTGTAATATGCTCTGGTGCAATCACATACTTTTCCTGAGAGACACAAGAGAAGTTCAGGATTGAGAGCATGTTCCCACTGTTTAAAAAGAACTTTAAGGAACATGTATAGCCTTCACTGTATCAGTTGTTCAAATCAGACCCCTCAGTATTGGATTCCATCGCCCACTGGGACATCCAGCGGAGGTACTTAAAATGTGATAAGGAGGTAACTGCAGAATATCAGGTCACACTGAAAGCCATGCTGGACTGACATATCAGCAGAACTTCATTTCCTAATAAGGAGAAAACAAACATTGCACTCATGTCATGTGCCTGCTTGTTTTGTAATCCCCAATGATATCATGCGTCGACATGAGCAGACACACCTTTTTGTGTTCCCGACCAGAGGAAAAGAGTTCAGGGCTCTGCATTATATCAGCAGCAACCACATCAACGCCAACGCTGCTTCCAGCATTATCCCGGATATTTTCCACTTGAGGCTTATCTTTCGGGTTTCTGTCATAAAGGCACTTTACTGCACTAAACATTTCAGCACTTTCACGCCATAAAAAAGATTTCAAGTACAATCCCTCAGCACAGCACTTTAATGGGACCTGGCAGCCAAGTAATCCCCCCCCCCCACGCACACACACACATGCATATGTTCTTGTACATGCTATTTATTTCACTTGATGTAATTTGACTTTAGACAATTAAAATAGGTACTTATATTAAATGTTGTATTTATAGTTAAATGACCTGCCAGCTGTGAACATACGAGATTTATACAGTTTTTATTGTTTTCTACCTGGAATCACATCAGCATGCAACACCGTAGGCACCAACATAATAAAGCTGGATTATAGTCGGCACTTTCTGCTGTTCACTTTTGCATTAAAAACCTGTTTAATAATAATATTTAGGGAGGTAGAAGAACCTTATTTGTGTTTCGGGTTATTGTTATGTTTTGGCTAAAAAACCTTTGACTCTATGATAAAAATGTGTTTATGTAGAAGCAACGATAGCATTGATATTCAAATTGAGGATCTTTGTCCATGTTGAAGAAGAATGACGTCCTCTAAAACTCCGGCCCCAGTAGTAATCCTTCCTTCACAGAGAATCAAACATGGGTGAACAGAGTTGAATGTTACTACTGCTCACAAACCTGACCTTCATGCCCTTCCGACTGCACGTGTCAGATTTACAGCTGTGTTAAGTCATATTCCTTTCAGGAAGTCCATGGGTATTGGGAAAACTCTGTGTCAGAGGTTTGGCGAACATAGGGTGTTTGTGTTTTCAGCGACGCAGTCGTCATGCTCATTTCACAAGCTTCAGGACAATGCTGCCTGCCTGGTGACATCATTTCAGGACATGCTGACTCACAGAATAGAGTACATTTTTTGTTTGCTCAGTCATCCACTAGTGTGATGTCAATGAAAAGTTAACGGACATAACATTCCTTATATATTATAGATATTATAGATAGATAGATAGATAGATAGATAGATAGATAGATAGATAGATAGATAGATAGATAGATAGATAGATAGATAGATGAGCTAGTCTTGTCACTTAAAAACGTAAAACAACTGTTTAATGGTAAAATACATCTTTCAATGTCTTACCCGGCGCCGGTGGAACAACATGTTCTAACCTGACTTTATGGGATAGATTTTGTATATAGACTGATTGCACATGTGTCTTAAAGTGACAGTTATCCCCGGTGCCCGTCTTAAACATTTCAAATTCTTGAATTCAACATTGCTGTAGCAAAATAAAAAAAAATTGAATTGCAGTCTAATGAATACCAAGAGATGAATGGTACAGTGAGTATTAGTCCGGTTCATTAAATCTGACATAACATTTTTGTTTCAGTCATGGTTCCCAAAAGGGGCGCTGGGGGAGGGGTAATAGGACATTCTATGTGCCCCTATCTGACAAGGGTCCTCAAAATATATTAGAACATAATTTACAATAGTTGATGGGGCCCATTATGATGTGTTTTCATGGGCCCCAAAATCTCTAGCTGCTGCCCTGGCTTCAGTTGTATTAATAAGAGAAAGTTATAAGTTCTCCCTCACATCTCTGTTTACTTTAGAGGATGTAAAGCAGCATAAAGTCTCATTCTGAACAGCTTAGTTTTCTCACTAAAACCAAATAAAGCCTGAGATTTGTGTTTGATTGAATTTTAGGATTTACGTAAAAACTCGTGTTTGACATCAATATTGTCTTTTCTGATTTACTTTTAATTTAAGTATAAAGACAGTACATCAATAATAATCGATGACTGCTATCCCCGATTTAAACATAAATACAAACATTTATTAAAATCTTAATATTTCGGTGCGCTGATGTTAATGTGCGTTTCCACTTATAACAGGCACATAAAACAGTAAAAGAATAACGGACGGACAAGCAGTAACTTTCCCTGGGTCTACTTTCAGGTGTCTAATCGGAAGTACTTACCTTGCCTTGATAAGCCGGAGGTCTGCTGGTGTTCAGGGGGAGAAGCGGGACTTAGGACCGTCGGTTCTCGGCTTCGAAGTCAACTGGACTGAGCGGAACTCAAACTTCCGCATGTAAGCCTGCCGGTAGGAGGGAGCACAGCAGCGTGTGTGTGTGTGTGTGTGTGTGTGTGTGTGTGTGTAGATATAGTAACTGCAGGCTCCACAGGGGCAGGCAGGGGCTTGCTTAACGATGTGACACTGCAGGTGAGTGTTACGAGCTAACTGCATCACGAGCCGTGTTAACTGTTACTGTTAAGTTCTAGCTAATGTAAGCTAATGTTAGCTCTCCAGAAGCAACTATTTTAACTTGACTACCGAACTCAAAAACGACCAAATTGCATCCTTTTTTCTACCGTAGCCCCCATGCTGCTCAGAAAATAGATTTTTGTTACAGTTATTGAAGTTCAACAATTCACATTTTGTTCCAAATCATCGTGTGTATTGTTTTATATCAGACGCCAGCACCTAGCTCACATTTAAAGTTAGCTTTAGATCAATATTTCATCAACTTTTAAGTTGTTGTTGCCCCCAAAGACAGGCTCATCCAGCTTATATTAAATTATCCAACACAATTAAACAGATAATAAATTGGCCATGAATGAATGTCATGTTATTATCCGTCCAATTGCAGTCAATAAGGCAAATATCAGCAGATACCAATGTTCTGCCAAACAAATCTGTGCTTCCCTAATCAAAAATAAATTTTAAAGTCCCTATCTAGTCAAAACTTCTCAACAGTTAAATGTTTAAACTTTATCGTTGGGTTGGGCTATTTCATCACTGTCATTAACATATTCTGCTGCAATCATATACACAGGATTTCATATGTTAAACATTATTATTCATTGAGGGTTGTGGAATGTTGTCCAAATCATCCAGAAGCTGAACCGAGTTCTTGGAGATCGTCCAGAATCAGGAACATGCTGACGTATCCGACCTTCCAGAACACCCCACAAATGCTCAGTAGGAGACATGTCTATTAAGTTGGGACGCCACTGGGGAACAGGGATGTTTCCAGTTTCCAAAAACCTTTTGCACATCCAGGCGACCTGTGAGCATTGTCATATCCCAGTAGCAAACTGCATTCCGATATCCCTGAAATATGCCCACCCAGACCACAACCCCACCAGCACCATTGAACCAGTGCTGTGTCCTCTGCGGGCAGAGGGGCTTATTGTTGTTCGCAGCTTTAGCACTTTGCCAAGTATGCATGCCAGCTTGCCCTCTCCCTGTTGACGGACATATGTGGCATTGTGATGTGTGCCGGGGTGACCTTTTATGGACCCCATCATAAGGAACACCTGTGTAGTGATCAAGGTTTTTAATCAGCATCTTGATATCCTGCACCTTTGCAGATGGATTATCTTGGCAGATAAGAAATGCTCACCAACAAATACACATTTGTGGACGAAATATTAGAAAAATAAGATCTCTGCACACAGTACAGGAGGTTGAGATGATGCTTAAAGTAATTATTGCCTTTATAGTTTTGTTCATTGTATATTGAGGGAGAAGCAATTTTAAAGATTTGAATGTGGTATTAATATTTTTTATGCAAAAGCAATGCCAGACGCTCATTATCATATTCATTAGTGTTTTTGTTGTATTATATTTACCTCTGTGATCTCTGCCCTGGATTGGAGAGGATTCACATCAAAACAAGAAGGGGTGTCACTGGTATTCAAGGAAAGTTATTCAAGTAAGGAAGCAAAAGGTCATTAGTTTCAGGTGTGTATAAGGAAAATATGTGCATGATGTTATGAAAGAAATATTTAAACCTGTGACAGGAAATTAAGTTGCCATGCTGTGACAGTGGCCAATGATGTCATTCTTTCCATTAAGTACCTCCTGTTTGCAGGACAGACAAGTTCACCAGCCTTCTATACAAGTAATGTAAACCAACCAACCAATCATTAGTGCTTTGGTAGATAAAAACTGAACAAATGATTAGGTAGTATAACAGCAGCAATTACTCATTTAGTTATTTATGTCACATTGACGTTATATTTTGTTTTATATTGCATACTGCATATGTTACATTTATGCATCTACATATTTTAAAATAATTTTTCTGCTCATCCTTTGCATTTGTTTGTCCGTATTCCATATAAGTCCATTTATGTTTTTGATGCTTGGGGCAGATCACTGTATTTACACATTGTGATAGTGTTTGTATGCTCTCTAGTGGTCGGCAAAGGAACTACATGTTTAACTGTTACCACGCATACACTGTGGATTTAAAGCAACTATGCAATTTATGGCCAGACCGTAGTAGGTTTATTGTTGATCCTGCCCAACCAATATGAATAGGTTTCAACCTTAAAATAGGTCAGTCAGTTGTCGAGCTTGGGTCTGAGGATAATATAGAAAAACAATCACGAACTGATGGAGATTTAAAAAAAGCTGAAAAGCCAAATATTTCAACAAATAAGATTTATTGTAAGTGATGATAGTAAGATTATCATTCAAGTTATTGTGTCAAGCATGTTTATTCCTCCGAATTGATGGAAGTGTGCAATGTGACACGATGTGTCCTTGTATTAGTTTCTCACTTAATGTGAGTGGATATTATTTTCCAACATTCTCTTAGAATTGCTTTTAATATAACATAACAGGCTATTTTCATTCATTTCAGACCATTTATTGTCACAAAATGAAAGGTCTGATCTATTCTACACGTCACAAACCCAGTCAAATTAGATGTTATTAGATTCTGCTGCATAGGTCAGCTGGGCAGTCTTTCAGCCACATGTGTGCCATGTCGATAAATCTTAATAAACTGTTTGGACGCCCCACAGTTAAACCCCCCTATGCTGTGCATACCTTTTTAGATCATCCCTACACAGCAGATGACTCAGGAAATCCTGGAAGTTCAAAGACCGGTCAACAGGGGCAGTTTGAATTTTGAATGCGAGGTAAGAACACACTTAAAACGCCAAAAAATATAATAGGATGCATAATGTAGTGCAACAACCCCTTGCTAATAGAGACGTCCCCCGGTGGCCCGGGGTGAACAATCTGAACAATCTTTCACTTCTCAATTCGGAATGTTTATATTTATTTATTTTATTCAATGTAAATTGTTATTGTTCTACATCGTTCAGAGTTATTATCGCCTCACAACACCACTAGTAAATTTACAACCACATATAAAAGAGGTAACATTCTTTTCACAGCAAGTTATAAATGCACATTTCTCTTTACTTGAAAAAATAAAATGTTTTACGTCTTATACATTTAAACTATATAATAACATGATTAAATTCAAAATATAACAATCCAACCCCAAGTAGTATTGATTGTGCATTTTAAATTAATGTATATTACAGTGCAGCAATAACATTCAAATGCAGAACAAAAGTCTGTCCTTTTCCACTATTTCAACAGGTCATAATACCTCTGCAAGATAGGAGTGGACGAGACCCATTTCACAAATCTGAATGACTCATTAAATGTATATGTGAGTGTGAAGTATGAGGTATTTAGGTACTTACAAATAATAACATAAGTATATGTTGAAAATAATGAATACACAGGTGTGGCGTCTGTAATTCAGACTGCACCAACTTGATAAAACATAAAACACAAATGCTGAGCTAGATCAGCGAATTAGCAACGTAAATGAGAATTCTTAGCTGACTTCTCTGCCACATGCCAATCGCTTGCGTCTGGCGGCATGACAGCTTGCCGAAAGTGACTTGTGCTTCTTTGTAGGTTTCATCTGACGCTTTGGTATTGTGGCCAAAAGTAGTGGCTGGTGATAGTTGTTCCGGTTTTCAAAAATAAAGGACTCATATTTCTTTGGGGGAAAAGTATTGTGGACATCCAGAAATTGACCTGGCTGCAGGTCTTTTCTGAATCCTCCTTTATCAACTAACTGTCAATAGACATCCAGATTACATTCTGAAGTTGGCAGTTATTAGTTGCAATGTTGTTTAGAGAACCAAATGCCAGTTCCTCACTGCCCAGACAAAAACACTGTCCAACTAACACCGACAAACAGACTGACGGTTGAAACTGATCCAAGCTTTGTGTTTGCTGGAGTTGTTTGGCATTTGTCTGGGCGGTATCCAGCCGCCTTTATTCACATTGCCACATAATCATATTCAACATTTAGCTTTAGTTTGTTTGGGAGAGAAATCCTTTCACAGACTCTAAAAGCTGAGAAAAAACCTCCAGAGGCTGTAAATCAAGCAACACTTCTGTCTGCCTTGTCTATGTGCCTTGTTTGACCACACAATAGCAAAGGTCCAGCAAACCTCTCTGAGCTTGGGCTGACGATGGCATGTGAACGTGCACATACAGTGTTGTCCAAAGAATCTGGCTGGATAAGAATGTACAAATCATTCTCCTTTTCTTCCTTCTGCATTTGCTGTGCCACTCTCTGTTCATGTTCACCCTCTATATATCTCTCATATTCATGTTTCTCTTTATTCCAGCTTTCAAGATTCTTCTCCCCTTTCCTCCCCAGAGCCAAAGCCGTTACCATATTGACACACTCAGGTGACAGCTTCTGGTCCAGTCTTTTCCGTGAGCCTTTCTTTAAGATGGAAGTCTAGAACAGATTGAAAAATAAATGTAAAATTGAGATTAAGTTCTGACATAATATGCCTTTTACTTGACAAGATTTATTGGTGTTATATAATTGAAAAAATGTAACGATGATTTCCTACCTTACCAGTTCCTGGCATTTTGATCCCATTTCTTGGGTCTGCTTAACCGACGACTCTTTGTCACTCAGAGCTGCGAGGGAATAGCCGGACCTCAGACAATGACTCTGGCCGATAGTATCCAACTCCACATCACTCCAAACCTGCTGCAGATGACATGCACATCAATATATGTATATTGAGGTAAGAATCTACTTAACTGACTCTGTCTCACAACCTCTACTTGCAATGTTATGATACTGCTAGAAGAAAAACAGTACAATTAATGGCAGATTATTTGTTATTACATCATCTGATTGCTCTCATTTTCCAACCTAATGCAAAAGCCGACACTCACTGTGTCTGTCGTCGATATGGAGGAAGAAACTCTGTGAAACTTGTTTTTGGAGACAGATGATTGTCTGCTCAGCATCGGGTCCCTGATGGAGGACTGGCTATGTGATACTGATATGCACTCCCTCCTGGGGGGCTTGGCTAGGAAGTGGAGGCAGGGGACTTTTTCAGCTAGAGTGTCCCTGTGGAAAAATTGTGATTACTCAGAATAAAGCCTCTATATAGTTTTCCGATA
>CAAKHC010004242.1:0-11416 GCA_901007825.1 Macroramphosus scolopax | reverse complement strand
GATATGCATACAAACATGCAGTAGGCGCATCGCGTTTTATCAGACGTGCCAACTTTAGAGTAAGTAAATGAAAAAGAAAGTGAACATGAAAACATGGAGTCCTTGTTTGAATATATCACTCAGGGTAAACATCATGTAGCATCAACTAAGAGCTTGAACATGCTGATATGCATCACATGTCAGAAGCTGCTTAAGGGGAATTAAATGTGTCTTCTGCTCTCATGCATCCAGGCATAAACAGATCTTCAGCTTGAGCCATGTGGCAAATGCGTGGTCATCGCCGTCATCCTGCCCCTCTGGTGACTAACTTTTCTCTTCACAGCAGAGGGTGAAAGCAGGCTTCAAATTCTTCACACCAGCAGGTCCAGGACCAGGCATGTGGGGCCAGGCAGTGGTGGGTGTTGTATATTTCTGTCACATGGCAGCTCCTTCGCTGCAGAGACCTGAAACCCCTCTGCCTATGTGCAAGAGTGACTGGGCAATGCACTGGTGCTGCATGACGTGCAGCGTGCAGATGTCAACAACCCCATACAGATGCCATGTGTAGCATTTAATTGTAGGCCTATTATCAGGGTTTATGTTATTTACACACTTTAATTGCATTGGAATTATATTTCTTAAGGTTTTAAAATGCAGCAAACCATGGAAATGATATAATATAATTAATTTGTACTTGTAATAATAATGGAATTATTATTGCAAGTAAAAAGAAAGTATGGACGCATGAGATCTTGTGAAAATTTCAAAAGCTTTATAATGAAACCCTTAACTGCTGACATAATTGATATGTATGGAGTTAGTATTACATAGTGTATCATCGTTAAAATAGAAATAACTAACTGTAGACATAAAATGATTAAACAGTTTTAAAGGTGGATAGCAGTGTTGCAATGGTGGTTGACTTCAGTGACTTACCATGAGCAGATTTTAGCTTCATGAAGCTTATTTGAAACTGGAAAACAATGGCCAGTCCAGCAATAACATGAAGTGTCTTCCTCATAGTCTACCTCTCAGTTAAAACGCCAAGAAACTCATGAATGGGCGCAAAGTGAGACGGCGCCTGCAGCGTCTCACTGTTAGTTGTCAGGCTGCAGAAAAAAGGGGAAAAAAAGAAGGTCCCACACTCCGAGGGGAAAGTTTCTTGGTTTATCGGTAAGTTGTTGATCATGTCAAACTTTCAAACTGGCCGCAGACCAACTGTGCGCCGGTTGACTCTTCCTGAGAACGATGCGCAGTCGGTGATGAGCGCCTGCACCACGCTGCCTTCAAGTGCTGTCGTAATTGCCCAGATTATGCAGCGGAGCAAAGTGTGTTCAACAACACGGGGAAGTGTCCGTTTGTTCAGTGTGACGTGTGAACTCGTCATAAAACTAAATAAATTAACAACTTTATAGTTATGTGCAGATGTTTTAATTACAAAGTTCTTGATCAAACAATGTAAGCTCTTTGTAACACAATTTGAAGAACTATTTAATAAAATATATATTTTTTTCTTGCTGTCTTTTCCGAATGAGTGTGCAGAACATGTTGTTAATGTTCAAACAAATGCTTTGTTCTGTTTCATTCTTTTTTAACTTCACTCAACATCAAGTGTGAATGAACACGAACACGAGGCCCTACGGTCTGTGTAGCACTTGTATGGCGGCTCCTTACGCATGTGCAGTGAAGGCAGCACAGGTTGAGCTCCGTTGCAGTTCTAACTTTATCCACTAGATGTCAGTGGATCGTAGCTAATGATACAAGGAAATGCTAAACAAAGGAGACTTGTTTACTTAAAGCCACTAATGTGGAGCACATGCGCTGTATTAAAGTAATGTAGCCTACTGTATCATCATTTTCTGCCATACAGACACATTTTTTTGATATCTTACAATTTTTTCTTCTCGTCCTGAAGATCTGACGGATTTGATTTATTTCATGAAAATAACTCAATTCTGTGATTTACTATAGACTCATTGATCCTCTTGCTTGAGGTTCTTCCTAATATTTTATTGACAACCTAAATAAACAAAACTGTAAGGGACACCAGTAAACTATATATTTTTGTATATCATATAACTAAAGCTGAGGTATAAGGGAGAATGATAAGGTGGGTTCTAAAATGTTATATATACCACATGGTTTTTTTTTAACTTCACTGAGTTTTCTGTCTTGAAAGATGAGAGAAAAAATGGTTAACACTTGTATACCTGTAACTTCACTAAATTAGGGACTTTATTTCTGACCAATGCTAATTGTTACAGGGGTCTGCATGATAGCATCTATTGTACTCGAGTCAGTTTGAAACAATCATGTTTCTGCTTCAATGACTAATAACATATGTGGGTGAAAAGTTGAAATGTAATGATGTAGACAACATACTGTGTCATTCATTATTAATCTGGTGCAGACAGCTGACAAAGCAGATAAGAATCTAGCTTGACAACATTGTTTACATATAACCATTTCAAAAGTCTGTTGGGGCAATCGCTCTTTGGCAAATACTGAAGGTCATTAACTGCTGCCATCTTGCAAAGGTCGTTGCAGACTTCCAAAAACAAAGTAGTTACCTAAACTTAAAATCGGCAAGCCTGACTTGTGACTTAAGAGCTTTTATTTAAAGTGAGTTGTATGAATGCTTATAGCTGCTGTTTACAAGAACCTTGACATTATTCAAAATAATCTTAATGACAAGAAGCAGAGAAATTATAAATATTGTATATTTCTTTTAATGCAAGAATGCAATACCCAAATGTAAGACAATTTTTTACTGGTTGATACTCAATGCAAAGATTACGGAAGAAACACGAAGCACAATAATGCCAATGACAATACAAGGACACTTCATACATTCATGGAAAAAAAAAATTTGTAAGTTTAAGCAAGCCCAAGAAAACAGGTTTCAAAACCGTTCCTAATACTACGAATGACAACACAAGTAGTGATGGTGAATGAAGTAAGAAACTGTGATTGTTTCTATGAAGTGGTTCTTCAAAACGTGCCAAAGTTTCAAGCTGTCAGCTCATGCATCTTATCGAAGTGATACGCCGGGACACAACAAACAAGCTTTTTATTAAAAAGGTGTTTTATATGCATTTTGTATGATAATCTTAACCACAGTACTTTTGACAAAGTTCCTTTACTATGCGTTAACTCAAACTGATCGTTTTATGGCACATAGAGAGAAAGCAGTGCTCAGCACACTAGTCTAAAGCTCCACCGTTGGGTGTTTTATTCCCTTACGTATCTAATCTAACACCTGAGAGAGAAGTCAAATACTTGACAATTATAAGAATGGAGCTTGAATAAATCCTGGAAGTTCGTTTACCAACCAAGGATGAACTGCATGCACCTCAGCTTATATTGGGAGATATTGGGAAGCCAGATGCATCACAATTATACAAAGATATCAGAATAGTTTTCACAATTATTTATCATGTTCATAAATGCTCCTAACAGAAACCTTAATTAATCAGTAATTTGTGTCTGAGATGAGGGTGAAATGACAAGTTCTGAATATCAACCTTAAACTTATAAACACTCAAAAACGGAGAAGCTCTACTTCAAAGATTAGAGTGGAGTTTGCTGGGATGATTGGTGGGTAACCGCGAGCGCCATACGCGTAATCCGGGGTGCAGGTCAACTTGGCCAACTGGCCGAGGCTCATCTGCAAAGGAGCAAAGTTAAAGGTCATATGGTTTTAATATTAAATGGCAGCTTTTTAACTTATTGAATTGGGAGACTCGAGAGGGGGAAACAAGATGATTGAAATGTACACTATTGGATTACAATACTCGAAAACCATGACCCATCCTAAGCATGTGTCATGCACCAGAAGTTGTGTTTTTCAGTCTCCTGCACATCTGGCAGAGAAGACGCACTTCTGTTTAAATTTACATACACAGCAGCATTACACCTGAATGCATCATATGAAGTCAGAGATGAGTCCCATATTGATAGGACGCCAAAATGAAGCCAAAAGATCGCGACCACTGGCGGCTTCATGAAGTGCAGGTCATAAATCCTGCCCCCTCCAATGTTAAAAGATGGGACTTGGGCCAACTAAAAACTCGGTACACTCAAACATGTTTTGCAAGTTGGTTTCTGTCATTTCAGGTAGACCTTATCACACTGGGCTATGCACTTAATTTGTCTGATGCCTATCCTGACCTGCACTGCGCAGACTGATTCCAAACTGCGTCAACAGCGCAATATGGCACGACCCATTGCTTTGGCATCACTTTCATGCAGTGGGAGGAATTGATACACTCTTTAGAGTTGGATAATGAGCTGTATTTGCTTTCAAAATGTGTTGCTTTCACTTCACAGCCAAACAAACAAACAGGACAGCTCCCCTACTTTCGATAAACTGGGATCATCACAGAAGAATTCCTTCTCTCACCTGACTTACACCTTCATCCCAACCACGAATCACTTCACCAGCTCCGAGTTTGAAAGTGAAGGGTACTCCTCGGTCCCTGGAGGAGTCAAACTGTTTGCCATTGGTCAGGGTGCCTGTTCAGAAAAACACAACAAGAAGATACCTCGTCAGTAATCACAACATAATTCCCCTCTAAATGTGAAGACTTATTCTGTGTATTTTTTTTAGCACGTCACATTTTAATTGAGAAATCAATCTAACATCTAACACATAAACAAGTGAACACAAGACAGAATTTCACATTTTCAAAAGTGCTTCTTATGTGTTATCTTACCAAAGTTAAATGACATAAGGTTCGCCGTTTTAATGTCCGTAACTTTTCACTGACTGAGATGCTAACGTTACATGTAGCAGCAGCTAGCTTGCCGTTGCATGGTGTGTGAGAAACCGCTACCGTTAGCCAGACACGGCCTAGTGTATGCTAGATTTGATATTTACAAATTATTGTGAGGATGAAACAAAATATAATGTTAACTTAATGATTCGGGGTGCTTTAAATGCGTTTTCTACAGATTTTCGTACTTTTACAGAGAGCCTGACTAGCAAGTACACCACGTTTCCTGTCTTATCGTTGTTGCTAAAGTAAGCTAAGCTAAGCGTCTCACAAATGCAGCTTCGCTTCAAGCTAACTTAACAGACAACACGAAAGAGGTAATTTAAAGACCTTCCTCCAAAAAGGAGAAACAAAAAGAGGGTTCCATCAAGAAAACGAAGCACCTTAAAACATAGCAGTTAAGGCTTATCGTGTACGTTACCATTCACGCTAGTAAACGCCCTTAATTTACGGATCCGGAAAGCAAATGCATGTGCAAACCGATAAATGTATCCTTGGGCATTTTAAAACTCTAACTTCAGCCTATCCAGGGACATAACGTTAAACTTCAGTTTTAGTGAAAGTGGATGAATTATCAGAATTGCTCGATCAACGGTGAAACGCTATAACACAATGGGATCTTACCGACATAGTGCACGGCAACCGTCTGCCCGCTGCTCGGAAAAGTCTTTCCTGAAAGGAAGAACATGCGAGTTTAAAACCACGTTATTTCAGAAGAACATATTAACACGATGGAGTGATTTGAATGAATAATCTTACCGTCTCCTGGTCTTAGGGTCTCAACATTCACTCCCATTGTTCCTTCTGAGTGTTCCTCTCTCACACACTTCCTGTAGCGGCAGCAGGAGGCCCGTTGGTCGGCGGATGAATGTCCAAACAGCCGCGCTGGTTGCTCCAGTGAGGTGTCAGAGGGCCGGGCTGTCACTCAGCCTGCCGACTATTGTTCCGGCTGTAGGCGGGTGCGAGGGGGCGCAGATATCACTGAGATATAAATGCCGTGAGCAATCATGCGACCCAAAAAACAAATCAAATCGTATTTGTATTTTGCAGCTAAGAAAATATAAAACACGTAAGAGTTACACTTAGAACCGATTTCTCTCTCTTGTTTAACTAATATGAAGCCCAGAACATCACCCTTTGACCCCCCCCCATGTCTACTTACAGTGCCTTAAAAAAAAAAAAATCGATTACTGTGTCCTAGATTTCCTTTTATCATCTTTAACATATGTCCATGATAGTGTTTTTTCAGTATCTGATGCCGATATATTTTGAGAGCAGGTCGATAAAGCCGATATCTTGCTGTTTTTTTTTTTCATCTGATAAAATATAACCATATTACAGCATGCACAAACATCTTTATGTTTATATTATCTGTTTTCCTACATGCACGTCTTCAGTGAACATATTCTAAACACAAAAATGTATCGCCTACATTAATGTCCGCAGATAATAACAAAACTAAACCTAAAAAGAAATGTAATTGTAATGCACTTGCACCTATAATAAACTTATATAAATAAAGCAAAAAATGCAATGACTTATTTTTACTTTAATCGCCCTTGTGAGTGCAGATATCGGCCAATGCGGTTATTTTTAAAAGGACAATAATTTGCACGATTGATTGATTGGTCTATTACTAGTCCATGATGTTGTCTCTCACCCTTGGTTAAAAGAATGAATTTAGATCCTTCTGTTACTAACCATGACTGTCCAATCTCAATGAACACTGTTGTTTTGGTTTGTTGCTCTTAAAATTACAAATTACATCATTCAAGTCATTAATAAAGAATAATACATTTAATTAAATAAAAAAACATAGGTTAGCCAAATTCCATTTTATAAAAATGAATAAAACATTGTCTCAATCCTCAGTCAAAGGCCTCAACTGTTTTAGTATATAAGCAGTGATATATATAAATGCAAGTAATCACAGAAGTCATAAAAAACACAAGATAGATTTCATCAACTCCTTTGTTCTGTTTCTTCATCAAATTATCACAGACATAATTATTAAGTTCTCTAAATGATATATATTAAATATCTCAAAGTAAACAATGGTTTTGTTATCATACATATTATTATAATAATTAGAATGAAAGTTTGGATTAAGCACTTGATGTCATCTCTGCGGGTTGCCTTTGGTGCGGCAGTGCTCCATAAAGATTGTTGTAGAAAGAAAGGTCAGATTCACTTCCATGTTGGGAGCCCTTCAAGGAAATAAATAATTGTATTATTTGTGCTCTCCGGACATAAATATATCTTATGCCACCAAAATGTGCTGACTTACGTCTATTTTACAGTCATAGAGGTCAAACACAGAGTTCTGGACAAGTGCATCATCACTCTGACTTCTTGGCTGGTTTCTATGAAACAAATGCAGACTGGTCAGCGGCAATAATGAACAATGTTGCATGTTATTGAGTGCATTGTTTCATTATTTAGATATTTCAATCACTTCATAATAGTGCAGCGCTTCCTGTTCCGAACAAAGAGCAAGGCGGCGATGATGAATGCACCGAGGAGGGTCAGACCAACTCCGAGGCCTATAGACAACGAATCTGTAAACACAGAAAGGAATCTACAAATAAAATCACAAATAGAGTTGAAGGATTTCTGAATGTAATTTGTCAATAAATGAATCCATCAAAACTATAGACAAGCAATGTGAGCAGAATATGATCCTGTCTCTAGTTTAACTTGCAGTGCAAAAGTGTGAGGATACATATTAAACCTGTTCAGTTAAAGAAGGTAAAGACTGTTTAAGGTTACCTGGAGGAGGATCTGAGTCGCAGGCTTCAGGCAGGATGATGACGTCATCAAGAGCAATGTCCCCACCTTTACTCCTCCCCATCTGATACACAAACACAAACTGGGACAAAAAGTAGAATAAATATGTGAATGCATGTTTAATGCAGCTGCATCCTGCTGACTCTGAGAAACTGACACATCCCTAAATGCAGCTTGTAATTGTGTCTTCCCGTCGCACTAGTAAATACTGTACACTGTATATTAAGATGGAATAATAATCTATTTCCTGACTAATGTACAAGAACAAAGCCAAAGTATCCCTGTTACAGGCTCTACCATCAGCTGCTGGTGACGTCATTGTGGACAGAACAAATCGTTTTAACATGTGAAACTCTGTTTAATTCCATCCTAAACTCATTATTACCCAGAATGCTTCTTTATGTTTGATAGACACACTGGCCCTCTGCCACTTGTCTCCCTTGTCTCCTGTCTCGACCCACATCTGAATCCCTGCCTTGTTGCCACCGGCATGGATATTTCTATGAGACAAGATATCATGTATTTTATATTAATGTCAAGTAAATGTTAATTCATGTTCAATAAAGTGTTTGTAGCCCTGTGAAAAACAGTAACCTGTCATTCATGTAGACTCTGAGGGTCCCGATGTTGTTGCCAAACATGTGGTACCAGAATGTAAGACAGTTCCCTTCAGTGGACGGCTGGATCACATCACCGATCAGGACGGACCTGTCGCCCCACTGACCCACCGAGCCGTCCACATACAGATAGTAACCTGGAGGGTGAGTGGTGGAATCAGAAGATATGAATAAGGGCAGGTATAACTGCTCCACCCAGAAACACTGAGGGAGACTCACACAGTTATATTAAATAATACTAACCTTCTGCTGAGTTGGTCGTGTGATCAACACTGGGTCCTGTGCTCGGGTTCGTGGAGGCTCCTCTGCCCCGGAGCCAGTCGCCCTGATCCACTCCTTCACCCAGGTTGCTCCAGCTACACATGTTACTCTCAAAGTCACAATATCCAGGAGGAGGACACTGGGCGTCTGACAGATGTACGTCATCAAAAGCCATGTCTCCCTCCAGGGTGGGACCGGTCTTCACACCCTCCACCAAAATCTGAGACAAAGACTGTGTCATTATGGAAACTGCTCACTGTAAATGCAGTTTTATACTTGAAGTGGTTTTTAAACTCCATCTTAGTCTCTTTCAATCATATTCTTGAAAACTCCTAATGCTTAAAGATAATGGATGATATTTAATATATATCTTATAATTGTCACTCCCTAGTAGAGGTCGTAGCCCTCTGGTGGACTGTGAGGGTACTGCATGTGGGCATGAGGTCATTTACAATATATATAAACCTTTTTTTTATTTAACTAAGTTTGAAATCACCACAAGACATTTAGGTTTAAATACATCATAATGTTAAAAATGAACTGTAAACAGCCTGTTTCATGTTGGATCTTTGTCACGTACCCTGTGACGCTGAGCATGAGGCGTAAGGGAAGCCTGAGCGAACCTCCAAAGACGACCCTGGTCTCCCGTCTTGGAGAAAATTCGATCTTGCTTCCCGTCCTCACTCTGCTGATAAATATTCAGCATCCCCATGCCTTTGCCGTACATGTGATACCACAGCTGCACACAAGCTCCTTTGCCTAAAAGGAAGGAAAACCATGAAATGTTATTTCTACTTTAGAAATACTGCCGTGTTATTTCCTTTAAGATAGAAGATATTTGTGCTTGAGAAGGGTGACAAAGTGTGTGCTTATTGTTAAAATCCATCCAGTCTGTCATCTTCACACATATGATGACAAGCAATGATCTGAGCCAGTGACCGCCCACACATCCCTCTTACACTCAGCCCACATACAGTCATGAATTACGGTCTACGGATCTGGTAGACAGAGAATGAGCAGTTAGGTTAATATGACAAAATAGGCCAAAACACTGTCAGTAAAAGTCTGACCAGCAGATCTGGGCCACCGTAATCCATTGCTGTATATGATCCCAGTGTCATTGGGCTGTCTGGCCCGGTGACAGGCGGGAGTATAACTTAAGCAGAGCATCTTAGCTTCTAGGTATCAAGTAAAACAGGATTGAACATGCTGCTGATGTTCTCACCTGCAGGATACAGCGGTGAAAACATTGTGGCTCTCTTGCCAGCGCTGTCAGCAGCAGAGGAAGGCAGGTAGTAGTAGTGGCCACTGGGGGTGCTGGTGGTGTGGTCGCTGTCTGGTCCCGTGTTGAGGTTGAGGGTGGGGCCCGACTGTCTCACCCAGTCAGCATCATCAGTCGTCTGCTGCTCCCATTTGCAGCTCCCCTCCTCGAAGTCACACAAATCTACAGGATAACATTTGTGAAAGACACAAAAGGTACCGGAATGTTTAACACTCAGAACTTCTAATATGTTTCTTAGTATTAGTGTCAGTGGAACAATGATCCTGAGAAATAACCTTCAACCCACGTCAGCCTGATCCTTTTATAAAAGGGATCATTTGTAAGAGGGTATTTTAAGACTCAGCAAACTAGTACCAGTCCGTCTTGTCTTGTAATACCACTTTGTTCCTGATGAGGCGATGGTGAGTAACCATAGAGCGAAGGAGCCGTGGCTGTACCGGAGAGCTAATCAGCTCTCTCCAGAGCTCTTCAGCCGGCAGTGGAAGGAAACAGGGACGATACACAAGTTATTATGGCCACAGCCATCTTTTAGGAACTAATGTTAAATTGAGTTTCACCATAAGGGATCCTCTGTAAACTCCTCACACTACAGGATCAACTCGGCAAAAAATTTGTAACCTTCCCCCCACTGCCGGGAAATTGGCCAAATGATCCTTTAGTGTGCACGTGGCATTTGCTTGGTTCATGCTTTTGTTCCTTAATTTGTATAAAAGGAAGTCAGAATTCAGTAAATTAAAGAAAACATGATGATTTGAGAGAATTGTGAGCAGCAATATTGTATCTGTATGTACCTTAACTGTCCTTATCGGATACAAGTATCACATCTGAGAATGGCTATAAAACATCTATGGCATTGGAATAAAGGATAATTGCCTATAATTAAAAATAAACTCTTCAGCCTTATTACCCAAGGCAGGACATGGGCCGTAGACGAGGGACAGGTCATCGATGGCAATGTCGCCTGCCTCTCCTCCCACGGTCGCCTCCAAAATCAGTTGGTGGAATATCTGCAGGGTCACATGGGTCTGCACCAGCAGCCACTCATCCCCTTGATTTCCTGATTTTTGCCACACCTACAGGAAAGACAGAAGGCTGACTCACTCTTCACAATGAGGATGTGGAGATTTTTGCAACACCCCAGCGAACGCTGAAACTGTGCAACTTGCACTCCTTCTACCATACATCCATTTTCTTGTGCAATCAGCGTTTCTCAACCACGATAAAAGTACAATAAAGGAGGGGATTGCATACGATCTTGTATATTTCCCAATCAACCTTGCAGACTTGTATCTAATACAGAGGACTGGGAAGTACACGGATTTAAAAAAAAAAAAATCCTCCGTCAACCGTTATGCTGTTTGTGCAGCAGCTTTGATATCACATGAAAAGAATATACAATGTCATGCATATTTTACCACTGTTTTCCTCATGGGCTCAGGTGTTTGTAGGAAAATCCTCAATGAACCCACAGTAGCTCCAAACATGTGGTACCAAAATGTGAAGCAGTACCCCATCCCGTCAGCAGGGGGCAGCAGTGGGGACTTCAGCTGGGCAGTATTCCCCTTCACACTTGGTGGGGAGCTCTCGATGTAAAGGTACGTCCCTGTGAAGCAACATACACTACTTGTCAGGTTGCAAGAGGGATTTTAAAAGGCTAATCAGAAGATCCATTGATTCACATGCAAAAGTGCTGATGTCAGCACCAATTGAATGTT
>CAAKHC010004240.1:7113-17988 GCA_901007825.1 Macroramphosus scolopax | reverse complement strand
TTTAAATCAACGCGGTGCATCACGCTCTAAAAAACACTGGATGCAAGATTTCCCATAATGCAACTCGGTATATCATCTCTGTTAGACCTCGCCTGCCTGGTGGATGTCTGTGATTTTAAAAGTCTTCAATAGCCTCCTCATCCAAGCCAAGTCAACTGATGACATGATTGCATGCTCTGATGTTTGCATGTAGTTGTTGTTCCTAACACATTATAATTAACCCCAGCACAGCAGTTAGCCGCCACCATCAGGGTTATTTTCTTTGAGAGGCACCTTCAGTGGACGATTTCCAGTCAGGAGGGCAGCAGCACTTTTCCTGACAAGTAAACTGATCTTGAAGTGTGAAATTGGTGTATCGCCCCTTTAAAGATCATGGTTATGTATTCCTAGTCTGTCGGATCTTGAGAAGTTCATCAGCATGGCTGAGACTGGCCTGGGCCCACGAGTACAGGAGGGCGACTACGACGGCCTGGTGGGGGTCATGGGTCATCTGCTGTCTGTTAAGGAAAGACAAAACACCACGGACGCCATGTTTGAGCCGCTGCAGCAAACCATCGCTCTGCTGAAGCTGTACGAGCAGGAGCTGCCGGATGTGGTCCACAAACAGCTGGAGGTGAGGATTCTCTGCAACTTCAGTCACTTCAGATTCATTTTTTCCAGCACACAATCACGTCTGCTGAGACACATCGCTCTCCCCCCGGGGAATTCATCATCTGTCACTTCTGCCACATCCTTTCTTTTCCTCTCCTCCTCCACATCACCCTCTCTTAAATCCGTCTGCAGGAGCTGCCAGAAAAGTGGACCAACGTGAAGAAGCAGGCCGTGTTAGTCAAGCAGCAGGTTGCCCCGCTGCAGGCCATCGAGGTGGCAAGCCTGCGACGGAAGTGTGCTTCGTTCGATGTGAAGCAGCACATCTTCAGGGAGGGCTTTCGCAACACTGGGCCCTTCAGGTAGGATGAACATTCACACTGTGGTCGGCAACACGGCGACTTTAAGAAGACATGAGGACAATTATATTATTATAACAAGGTAGTGAGTTGTGCATCATCAGTTATTATCTGATTGACAGGTGAAATAATGAATTACTGTTACACACATGAACAGCAACAACTAATAGAAGAGATTTCTGCACACAAACATGTGCAGTGTTTCATCAGAGCGTGAATGAATCATAATGGATCGGCAGATTAAAGTAATCCAATCATTGGCAGTCTGCAATCTGCACGCCCTGGTGGTTGAAGCTCCACATTTCTTACAGCATCTTTAAATATTCTGATGTATACAAGAGAGCAAACATTGGGTAGAACTCAGTTTATACACAGAAAACACACACACAGTCAGGAATCACTTACTGTAGCACCGGACTTATATAACATGTCATCAAGGATTAAGAAGGATCAGGGAGGGACCGGCTGGGTCAGTGAATCAACATTCACAGCTGAAGTGCCCTTGAGCAGCTCACCCCGACGGCCCCCCCGGGGGCTCCGGGGGGTGTGTGTGTGTTCCCTGTTTGTTCCAGCTTCAGACGGGTTAAATGCAGAGAAGAATTTCCATCGAGGGATTAATGAAGAATATAAAACTAAATACAATTAAACTGCGAAGCAGGAATTTCCTGTTCCCAGTTGCCACGTGGATCATTTCCATTTATTAGAGGAGCTCACGGACTGTCATATCTCCAAAGGATTGGGGAAGGATTATAGGTATAAACATGCTTTTAGGCTTGAATACAGGTTTATATAGACTTAGATACCTTTATATATCAGCTGCCAAACATATGTTCCAGTTTAATCTTTCTGAAGAAAAGAAGTAAATCTGTCTTCACCTTGAGTTTGTCTGGCTGGTGGGGACGGAACTTAAGCCTTTGGTGAGCAGAAAGTTTGTGGGAAGTGAGTCAGGGAGGTTAATCACAGGCTTGTGGTCCGCTGCTCCGGGGGTCTGGGCTTCCAGTCTCCCCTCCCTGTTTTCTTCTTCGGTATTGGCTGTTTTGTGAGTGGTGATTTCTGCCTGCTGAGTGCTTTGGTAGCTCTTGTTAAATGCAGACTCACAAGGGAAATCATCGTCGGCCATGATGGTGTTTGATGGCTGATGTTGGATGGCTGTTGGGGGTCTGGTCCGGAGTGACCCACATCGTCTTCTGGCCTTCTGATGCTGTCACGCCCTCTTCACAGGACTCCAGTGTTATCAGCATTAGATGTGATTTAAACTCACGTTGAGTGTCGAGGTTCATTATTGACGGCTCTACTTTGTTTTACAAACTCTGGTCTGTGACTGACGGTGCTGCTGGATGATGATGATCCCTCTGGAGGATGGAAGGGTATGAAGTCTATAAACTGCGGTCAGTCTGGGACATTTACCTGTCAGGGAGCAGTACATAAACTTATTGATTGCATCTGGGGAGATGAAGGATGCAGAATTCAGGAGCTGAACCATCAAAGGACTGAAATCAGGATAGTTCATTTAATCAGTCTGAACTATTGAAGCACGCTGAAGTTCCCTTCAGATGGTGATTAACTGTGTGAGCCTGTCTGATCTAATATTGACCTTTTCAACACTTAACCACAATAATATTTGTTCCCTGACTTAATATCAATGCTTTAATTTGCCTAATACAACCGTGACAAAGTGGATTTTGCTACATTTGCTTCGGGTTAATAATAACAATAATAATAAAAGGTTGTCTGTGAATGTTTCGCACATAAACATTATTAGTATTTTTCATCTTTGCAGAAATGTTCCTTTACTTTGTCATTGAGAATGAAGAACTGTAGAAATGATACACTTGATTAATAATGCAAGAAAAGTCTTGTTGTAATTAATTTGACTGTGTTTCCATCCGGTTTGAGTTCGTCAGTCAGTGAAACAGGATGTGCTGTGTAGTTCTTTCCCTTTGTGGGAAGTTCACAGAGTATCTGTGAGATAAGAATGTCACCTTTCCCGGCTCCCTCACTCATGGAGGCCTGTTATCTCGGGGCGCTCACATCTGACAAGGCTAATTGAATCTTAACATAATGATAATTAATTCATAGGTAGAGATGCTTCGTCATAATGTCTAATTCTCAGATTAGTTATGAGTGTAATTGGTCTCTTAATAACCTGGTGATTATTTTCCCATTAATGTCATGGAAGTCATTTTTAATTGTTGTAATGTGCACTTAGTGCTGGAGGCTCGGGTCTGGTTAGGCTGCAGCCAAGTCAGGCTTGGCACTAATGCAGTGCTTCATTACTAAAACACAGCCTGTGCTTGTGCTAATGTGAACATGTTCACTCACGCATCCGTCCAGATTTGACAGCGAGAAACCCTACCAGATGTTGGATGTGTTCCAGCGGCAGATCCAGGAGCGGGAGGCAGTGATGGCCTCCCTGGTGGAGTGTGCCAGTCTGTTCGAGGTCACGGTCTCCGAGTACAAACAGCTCCGACAATGCAGGTAGAGCCTGAAGCAGGAAGGAGAAAACACCACAAACCTGTGCCAACTGTGAAACTAATGAGCCATTAAAACATCGTACAGTCTGAATCTCGGTAGCTGCTATTTCCTTGTGGTTTGATTCTCTGTCTGCTCTCCGCCATCCCCGAGGCGTGAGCTGGGCCTCCTGAAGGAGCTGTGGGACATGATCACTGTGGTGGAATCCAGCATGGCGGCGTGGAAGATGACTCCCTGGAAAGAGATCCATGTGGAGGACATGGAGCTGGAATGCAAACATTTCTCCAAAGATATTCGGGGGCTGGATAAAGAGGTGAGGAAATGATTACTAACCAGTCCCTGAACTCCTGAACGGTGGCTGTCCCGTAGTGACGGGGCTGCTGTAAGGTTTACACCTGGCAGGTAACGAGTGTGGAGGGATCTATCTTCTCTCTAGCCTTCACTAGAGCAGGTTTATCTGCTGCATCATGAGATGTGATGTGATGTCAGTATTGCTGGATTTGGAGAATGTTCCCACTCCAGGAAGCTCTGGCTAAGTTTATAAAATCAACCAGTTACTCATCATCCAAAAAATAAATGTATTCTGTTGAGTCTAACCTTTTCAAATGTCAATATCAGGACCATGTTTCTCAGCTATATTTACGATGATTCAGTCCCAGTTGTAACATCAGTTTCAGCAGCTCACTCTGTATTCTTCTAGCAGGGATCATTATAGATACAACCAGGCTCATGAGATGGGGGGCTGCATACAATAGCATCATATAGAAGAACTCATTTAATAAATAAATAATTAGCGGCTGAGGAAGCTGCTTTAGATGGTGTGAACTGCATTATGAGCTGGGCAAGAACAGGAAACTGGATGGATATCCATCGGAATAAAGTGGGCCGCGTTCCAAATGGTTTCAGCCTGACTGTCCGCTGCTGCCGGGGTTACCTGCCCTCCAGCACGGCCACTAACCTGGGCTAAATGTGTGCTACTGCAGGAGTTAGAAGCACGGCTGTGTTGGAGGGCTCTGTGTCAGTTTGCTGGAATAAATGATCCATGATCTGCTTCCTGGCTTCTGTCCTGCAGGTCAGAGTGTGGGAGGCCTTTACAGGTCTGGACAGCAGGGTGAAGAACCTCCTCATCTCCCTGCGGGCTGTGGCAGAGCTCCAGAACCCGGCCATACGAGCCCGGCACTGGCATCAGCTCATGGCCGCGACCGGAGTCCGCTTCACCATGGACCAGGTTTCCAATTTAGTTTTAATTTATGAATGCAAATTATATTTGTATTATCTGACACAAGCAGTGGAGCTGGTAAAGTGACAATAATTATGTGGAGAGAGAAAGCAGAGCTTCAAGCAGGCATGCACACGAGGCAGTTTTCAATTATTTCCTCCTCTCTGTCCCTCTGGCAGACGCATCCTGCCCATTCAAGCTGGGGGGGCACGTCACCCAGCACACTTCTGATAACTGTATTTTTATACTTGTATTTTATTATATCATTTCTATACTATGAGAGAAAGATTTTCCTCTGATAATGTGGTATCACACCTCAGTAGTAGCAGGATGCTCTTCATGCTCACAGCAGGAGAGGAGGAGGAGGAGGAGAAGAAGGCTTCAGTCTCAATCCCTTATAGAAACATGGTTATACATTTAATTACATTTGAGAAATCTAAGCATAGTTTGCTTTGCTAGATAAAATACTTCAATGATATAAGCTAACATTAGTTACTGATCCACGGTCTCTTATTTATTTTTGTAAAGTGAATGACGTCTTTGAATTTTTGTTCCCTGACATTATTGGTGTGAATCAAACAAAGTTTAAGTCTTATATATATAAATAAATATAAAGAGGGAGATTACTCAGCAATATTTCATTCTTTTGAAAGATCCCCTGCTGCCCGGTTTAATTGTGCCCCCCCAGGATTTGGGCTTGCATGACTCCCTTGCTCTCTGGCTCTATTGGAAGACTATTAAATCCGTACAAAAATGTATTACAGAGGCTGAATCTATTTTTGTATACGAAGGACTTCTTAATTTGTCTTCTTCAAATTAATACAGGAACACACATATTTCACTCATGTTTTATTCATGGGTCTCCAACATCTGAAGTATCGCTGCTGCTCTTTTATTTTCATTCTGTGCCCTCTTCTTCTGGAAGTTAACACCACCCAACAAGTCTGTTAGCACCAGCAACTCCTGGTCTCTCAGCCCCAAATCACAATTCACAGTAGTGGGTGGAGATTTGCATCAACTTTGTTTTGGAAACTCTGAATTCACACTCCACTTGTATAGAAACCAAAGTGAATCCCAGTCAAAGCTGCAGCAGATCTTCACTGTCCCGCCTGTAGGTGGCGCTGGTTGTACTTGAATAATGCAAGCCTGAAGCTTCTGGCACTGCTGCGGTTTCCTTGTCATTCTCGTCAAGCTGAAACCAGAAAGTAGTAAAGCTATTATCTTGAAATGATGTAATGTAGCTGGTGTGAACTGTGTGTGGTTTTGTGGGAGCAGGGGACGGCTCTGGCTGACCTGCTGCAGCTGAACCTGCACTGTTTCGAAGAGGAGGTGAGAGGGATTGTGGACAAGGCTGTCAAAGAGATGGGGATGGAGAAGGTCCTGTCGGAGCTCAACTCCACATGGACAGGTACAGGACGGACGCACTTTGCTGTAACCACAGTTTGAACACGAGTTCTGTCTGGACTGTATGACCAGTTGACTGTTCCCATGCAGGAATGCAGCTCCAGTATGAGCCCCACCACCGCACCAAGGTGCCCCTGCTGCGCTCGGACGAGGAGCTTATCGAGACTCTGGAGGACAACCAAGTCCAGCTGCAGAACCTCATGTCGTCCAAGTACATCGCCCACTTCCTGGATGAAGTGTCGTCTTGGCAGAGCAAGCTGTCTGTGGCTGACTCTGTCATATCCATCTGGTTTGAGGTGCAGCGGACATGGACCCACCTGGAGAGCATCTTCATTGGCTCTGTGGACATACGCTCCCAGCTGCCTGAGGTTGGAGAGAAATGCCGGCACACAGTGGATAGATTTAATCAGATACATGCATGCACAGTGCTAATTAGATCTCAAGGTTTCAGGTATACAAGCTCATATGAATGCAGGCTTTAACCCAGATAGCATGGCTGATCCGTTAGACGGCTCATTCTGACAGTTTAGGAGCAGATTACTAGACCTTCTAATTGCTCCCATGATGTCAGGGCTGTGGTTAAGCCAGATGTTTTATATTAAACCTGTATTTCTCCTCCTCTCTCGTGGGAACCGAATCCCGTGGCCTGGCTCCCTCCTGAAATCCTCTGCAGGACTCCGCGCGCTTCGAGGGGATTGATGCCGATTTCAAGGAGCTAGCAAACGCCATGCATCAAACGCCCAACGTGGTGGAGGCGACCAATAAGCCTGGTCTGTTCAGCAAACTGGAGGACATTCAGAGCAGGTGAGAGTTCAGCGGAGATGAATGGCTCTCTCTTTCCACTCCTTTATGTCTGTTATGAGGCTCACGACTGCACAAGATTTATACTTCCTCCACACGGGTGCACACCCACACTGAGTCTTCACTGTGTTTCCTTGCAGGCTGTCCCTGTGTGAAAAGGCTCTGGCTGAGTACCTGGACACCAAGCGTCTGGCCTTCCCTAGATTTTACTTCATCTCTTCAGCTGATCTCCTGGACATCCTGTCTAACGGGACCAACCCACACCAGGTGGCTGCACTAATGTTTGCCTGAGGGGGGAGCAATGATTTTTTTATGCAGTTCAGTCTGTTTCAGAGTCAAAGGAAGAAGAGCCCCATTGCACCATTTAGCTGTACAGCACAGTGAAGATGACTTCCCACTGAGCTTCAATGATGTCATTATAGGAGGGTTTCAAATGAAGCTTTATTGTATATACACAAACATCTCAAGATATCAATCAGGTATTAGTGACATCATCAGCAAATTACACCCGAGCTCGTTATGATCAATAAACACTAGAGACCGTAAAGGGGAAGCAGCATTGTATATATTATTCTTTTAAATCTTTTAAAACACCACAAGACACCTTTAACAGCAGGTTACAGTGTGTAGAAAAGGTTGTTGTTGTTTATTCATTGGGGTTGTAGTTTGCAGTGGTTTTGAATTGGACTTCAGGGGAGAATATCAGCAACAGCCTTCAATGTAATGCACTACAACAACTCCTTTGTCTTATTTCCTATCTTCTGGGAAGATCCTTTCCCACTGTCTAAAATGTGATGATGAACTGGGGGATTCTTCTCTGAGAAACTGCAGCTCAGGTATTCCTCTATCTGATGTCATCTAACTGTTGGTCTGACCATCGGATGATGTACCACATGCTACCTCCATGCTCAGTATGTTACGAGCCGCGGCCATGAGCAGCACACAGATTCTGATGTTTCACTCACCAGACGTGGATCTCTGCCCGTTCAGCTCCGTCCCTTGTGTGCAGTACCCAGAGTGTCCACACTGAGGCAATGTCGCTCATAGTTCTGCTCCTTCCTCCATCGTCAGGACTTTGCATATGCATTCCCATCTTGGGGAAATAAATCACTCAGAATCACAACTTGCCACTAAATCTCACTAAGAGGAAGGCAGCAGGCATGCAGCACAACACCGGACTATTTCTGAATCTGAAAACCAGTAATGAAATGTTATTTATTTCCACAATTGCAAAGACAATAGCAGTTAGACCACAAGCTGCCTGTACAATGAACCCGAGCTGAATGTGTCTGTGTCTGCTCAGGTCCAGAAACATCTGTCTAAGCTGTTCGACAACATGGCTAAGATGAGATTTGAAGCAGATGGAGAGGAGAGTCCTTCGAAGACTGGTCTGGGCATGTACAGCAAGGAGGAGGAGTACGTCCCCTTTAATCAGCCCTGCGACTGCACTGGACAGGTAAAACACAGCCGCCTGTTCTTCCTCATGTCTGCATAAAGTTCACAACCTAATGTCTGTAGGTGGAGCTAAACGGCGAAGCCATTCCTCATGTTTGTCTTCGTTAGACGCGGTGCTGTGGCTCTGTGCAGATGAATGGAATAGATGAGAGAATTCACTTACCTGCCCTTTTATGAAATGGAAAGATGAACATATATATCAAATATATAGATATGGCAACACACAATAAAAGAGACAAATGAAATAGAGTCTGTGGATGCTCCTGGGGTTTCATATCAGAGCCCATAAATCCATTAACTGTCCATTACATCTCATCGTATTTGTCTGGTTCCACTTCCACTCCGATGCTTCGTAATGACCTCATTAGGGTCACTGATTAGAAAGGATATCGGTGCTTGTTCCTCCGTGTGTCTCCACCGGCCTGTCTTTGTGTTGTTGTGAAGGTGGAGGTCTGGTTGAACCGGGTGCTCGACACCATGCGCTCGACTGTTCGCCATGAGATGACCGAGGCGGTGACGGCGTACGAGGACAAGCCCAGGGAGCAGTGGCTGTTTGACTACCCAGCTCAGGTAAAACGGCCCCGCAGGGTGTACGTATAGATTTAACTCAGCACACTTTGGGGGGTGTTTCCACTCACCTCTAACCAGCATAAGAGCTGAAATAAAACGGCTTGATGTTTCCATCCTGTGCACACGATCACTTCAGGTTACCCAAACACTCTCACAGCCAGACTGTTTACACAAAGAGACAAACATTCGGGGAAAGATGAAGAACAAATGCAGCAGTGTTCCTTTAATTATAGATCAGTTAACTCTAGTTGCAAGTCTTCACTAACGTCCCTCCAAACTTGACACCTTTTAACAACGGATTCAATGTCAGAGTCAAAGACATGATCAGTGTCGGCTCTATAAAACTCTATGAAGCCCTGATGGGATTCACATCCAAGGAGCAGATTGTCTGACCAGTAGATGACTGGTGATGATATCCAGGTTCATCTGTATACCAGTAGATGACTGGTAGTGATATCCAGGTTCATCTGTACACCAGTAGATGACTGGTGGTGATATCCAGATTCATCTGTACACCAGTAGATGACTGGTAGTGATATCCAGGTTCATCTGTACACCAGTAGATCCCGTCCTACCAGTTCTATCAACACCCTGTGTTAGTGGTTCAGTGACCTTATTCCAAACCAACATGTCTTCCTGTGATGGGATGTGTTTTGATCCGTTTACATATTATTTGTGTATTTGTTTCCATGTCCATTCATGTTCGTACCACCTGCAAACTGTTCATCCTTACTTACATTCACAAGGATCAGCAGAGCAGCTCTGTCTGACAAATATTACCTGCGCAAGATGTAAAGGCACCAATTTCATGCATGAAGCATCTGTGCATAAACACCCGTCCATGAGCTCCGTATCTCCTCCTCTGGCTCGGCTCCCAAACTTGTTTCACATACAAGTAATCACAGAGAATCTGAGTGAACTGAGACGCATGACTCCGTTTAGAAAACATTTCCATCTGAACGTGCCTTTTGATTTCCTCGCTTGTGTCTGATTCCCCGTTCAGGTGGCGCTGACCTGCACTCAGATCTGGTGGACGTCTGACGTGGGCATGGCCTTCGGCCGGCTGGAGGAGGGCTACGACAACGCCATGAAGGAGTACTACAGGAAGCAGGTGTCCCAGCTCAACACCCTGATATCCATGCTGGTTGGCCAGCTCTCACCAGGTGATCGGCAGAAGGTCATGACCATCTGCACCATCGACGTGCACGCCAGAGACGTGGTGGCCAAAATGATTTCTCAGAAGGTGAGCAGGGGGGGGGGGGGTCCTCAAGATGTTCTAGCAAGGTATGTCATTAGCATAATTAGCCGCTGTCAGAGCTTCATGTGGAGCCGTGGCTCTCTGTCCGTAACTCTTTCAGGTGGAGAACTCTCAGGCGTTCGTGTGGCTCTCCCAGCTGAGACACCGCTGGGATGACAAGGACAAGCATTGCTTTGCAAACATCTGTGATGCCCAGTTCCTCTACTCCTACGAATACCTGGGCAACACGCCTCGATTGGTCATCACTCCTCTAACCGACAGGTACCACGTGTCACTCTCGATGTCTTTGACTAAAACTTGTTCATTCCAGCTTTATTCCGCCCTCTGTGTTTACTGCTGCTACACCTCCTGACATCTCCTCTCCCTGACGGCCGCGGCTGTGGGAGACTTTCTACCCAAAGTTCTTAGTAATTTCAGCCTATTGATTTCAGATGCAGCTTCTCTTCTCGAGATGGCCACATCAGTTTTGGCAGCAGAAATGCCTGTGAATTAACTGATTCTATCTCGCTAGATAGCTTTATACATTATAGTAATGACTTTGCTGAAATCTTGTCCAGCTGACCCGTTTTCTGCAGAAGCCTCTTAAATAAGCACTTGAAGGCCACACACACACACGCACACGCACACACACACACACACACACACACACACACACACACACACACACACACACACACACACACACTCCTGTTCCTGCAAAGTGGTGCTGCAAATTTTAAACTCGATTTCTCTTTTTTCTTACTTTCCAG
>CAAKHC010004238.1:33872-53766 GCA_901007825.1 Macroramphosus scolopax | reverse complement strand
TTTGACACAGAGGCGACTAAAACATGTATTAAACATTTAAATATTGACTTCTTATAGTCCTGGTAAAGTGTCCACCTGAGGTATCTTTGGAGCTGCTGTGAGGTGCCAGCCGGGGTCCGATGAGTTCCCGCTGTGCCGCGTTAATCTGGTTGCCAGAATTTCCGCCGCTCCCACACGCTCAATCAACAGCTCCATAAGAGGAGGGAGAAAGACGCGAACAAAGCCAACAAGAAGGCAAACAAATGCTGACACTGCTGCTGCTGCCAAAAACGCCCATCCCCACAACTTATTGCCTTTTTTCCAAGACTTATTGAGGTTCTCATCATATACCGCCCGCCACACCCACTGCCAAAAGAGACAGAATGAGTGTGTGTGTGTGTGTGTGTGTGTGGGTGAGGTGGGGGATTAAAAAAATGAAGCAACAAGACTGGCCCTTTTTTATTCCTAAGAAAGACTAGAAATGATGCTTTGTGCGTATCCGCTGTTGTGGCATATTTGACAGGTCTGGCCCGGCTGCTATTGTGTCACCAGCATAAAGGGGATTGAGGGAAAACACAAACTGAACCACTGTGTCGTTGTGGCACCGGCTATTAGTCAACGTGACGGCCTTTGCAGATGCTAATAGCGTATAGTGTGTCCCAGTCGGCCTCCCTCCTCCCAGAACGTGGCTATCTGGTGACACAAAGGCATTCTGCTGCAGGAAGACTCCCCCCCCCCCCCTCTCTTTTCACGGCTGCTACATAGTCATTAGGCACTTTCCCTTGTTTTTATGAAGAAAATAATGGCAGCGCAGAAAACCGCAAGTTGACGCGAAGGAGTTAACTCCATGTGTAAAGCCTCAGGTGATGTTAGGGAGGACGAGCACTGACCCTTCACCAACATCCATCCCTCTCCAACGAGCTGCCCTTTGAGCGATGTGGAGATGTGGTCTTGTGAGAGAAGAGAGGAAGACCTCTGGTCTCTGATTTACTAATCAGTAAGGCCCCCGGCCTGCCTCTACCTCGTCCCCGCCTCAGGCTGCAGCATATCTTCAGTCCGATTCGGGGTGAGATACCGGTGTTAAATACCCCAAGGTTTTGCCCAGACCTGGAGCAGAGGCCTCGGCACATCAGCTCACAGGTCACTGAGCCCAGCAGCAACCAGATGTGGGACTGATGGAAACACTCACAGGGGGTGGGGGAGGGACATTTGGAAGAAGATGAGACAGTAACGCCTTGATTTCCTCCAATCAGAAAGCTCCAATCAGCTTGAGTGATGACACTCACCAGTTAGCTTGTCATCCTGAGTCATCCTGTTTTGCCTTCTAAACATTCTTTAGGGTTGCTATACTTTTTCCGATGTTTATATCAAATGTGGGAAAAGTTACAAATATCATCATGTAAAAATAATTCACGTGCAAAAAAAAAAAATCTCGTTCATTTTCACAGCATAATGTAATTTAAGGTGATCAATATATTTAATTTGTACATTCATATCAGTGTGGTGTTCTACCCATAATGTCTTGCTATTTTTTGTAATGAACTGTGAAAAAGTTGGATGTTTTTTGGGATTTTAAACATTTTTCGATGACACAGACCGGACAGACAAACTTTTTTCATTTGCCAACTTTATTTGCTTTTTTTTCCTTTTAAACACAAATTTAATAAATAAAGCACATCTGATGGGGCACACCATGCAAACATTACTTTCTACAACATAAAACATTTCTTCTGAACCAACTCAACGATGTTCTGTTGCACAAGCAGTTCACTATGCACACGTCCCTCCCAATGACTTTACCTGTACAGGGATGCACGGCTCTTTATTTATATATAACCATATACACATATGAATTAATGGGGTAAACAGCCTTTCGCACCTTTTCAGTCAAATATCCCACAGCTATCAGGGAAAGTGTTTGTCTACATGGATGATGAAAGAGTCACAATGGTCCAAATGATGGAGGTGCAGGTGTAGATATGAGAGGGGAGGAAGAAGACACAAGAATGAGTAACATCTGGCCCTGAACAATGACTGATAGAAGAAAAGGTGAGTTGAAATCACCCAATCATGTGATTCCTTTCTTTTTTCAACTCTTAATTAGTTAAAGGGAAAGAAGTACTTTTCTTGTATGATCTCGCTCCTGACAGAACGCAAAGATCCTGACGTTGGTTCAAGCACAGAAAGAGAAGGATTAGTTCAGTTCGGAGTAACATGTAGATGCCCTGCCTGCTTCTATGTGACTGGAACACCTGGGACCAGGTCGATACACACCGTGCACTAGTTCCAGTCCAACAGAGTTATCAAGTGCAACAACTGAGAGGCCCTGTAATCACTGAGAATAAAGAACAGAATCAAACACAGCTCTAACTTGATGGATAATAAATTTAGACCTGTTTAATCAAGCAGAAAGGATTTTATCTGACGATCTTAACCCTAGTTTTATCACACTATTCTATCTAAAACTGATGCACGCTGTCTAAATTACTGGTGGACACACTGAATGTAAGTTATACTATATTTCTGACCAATTAAGAGTAATGTGGGTTTTTTTATAGCAAATTTTAAAAATCATCTCGGTTCAAACATGCAAAGTAGAGATGAAATGTGATCATGGCAGTGCACACATGACGGAAACAAAAGGGGAGACAGAGCTATGACCAGAGCATTCTGTGGATTTAGCAGATGTATTTATATGGAACGTAGCCTTTGTCGAATAAATCCCAGTAGTGCAAAAAATAATAAGAAATAACTCTCTCTCTCTCTCTCTGGAGATCTAATACCATCATAGACAGTGAATCACGGAGCGACTTACTGTACCTACGTCTCACTAGGGAAACACGTAGATCCAACGTGAAATACAGCTACAACTTGGAGCGATAACGCAAGTGCTTTGGAACTTAAGTGGAACTACAACAAACCGGTAGACGTTGAATTGGAGGTAATGATAACAGCAGAGTCGAGTTGAGAAGATGTATTAAGTGCAAGGCTTTTCCAACTATTGTGTCTCTGTATACAGATCAGTGAAAACGCATTGGTATATGTTTATTTTCACCAGCTAACCTCCTGTATACAATTGATATTTATTCAAAATGACCGGCCAGATGTTTGAACACTGTTTGCGTCTCATTTTCCTCCTGATCTGACGGTGTTTGAGCTCCTGTGCAGAAGTCTCTCGCCTGACTCGGGACAGTTTGCGAAAAAAAAAAACCCAAACCAAACTTAAAAAAAAAAAAAAAAAAAAAAAATAGAAAATCCAAGAGAAAGCCAGAAGATGGTTCTTCGGTCCCTCGGTTCAGGTTCATCTTTCCATCTGTGTTCAAGGTGGTAACGAAGCTGAGCCGTGTGTATTTACATCAGGTGAGGTGATGGAGCAGGACCAGAGGGTGATGACAGTCATTTATAGATTTTCTTGTCTTTGTTCAGTGCATTGCTTTGCTGTGATCCAACTGTACCTTCATTGGTTCTGTAATGAAGAATGGGGGAAGAACAACACCATCAGATGTACACACTGACTTTTGAGTACTCAATGTTTAGGATGTTTGCTGTTTTTAACAATTGCTTTGGTTTTGCTGGACCCAGGATAATCATTTCTGTACAGGTAACTTTTTGAAGATTTAGAATGAGAGACTAATACCTGGTCCTCTTATTTCTCCTTGTGTAGAGCCTCTATGAAGGCTTCAAGTTTCTCCTGGATCTCACGGACTTTCTCTGCAAAGAAGGGCACGAAAGGTTATTAGTTATTCAAACCCTTAATACATAAATACACAAGCATCGGTACAAAAACAACGCTCGAGCTGAAATCATGACTCAATCAGCTGATTATTTTGTCTTGTTTAAAGGGATAATGTGTAAGGGGTAAATGTTTACCCTATCTAGCCAGTGCCGGTCTGTCTTTTCTCGTAATACCACTTTGTTCTTCAAGAACTAACAGTGAGTTAGTTAAAGGAGCCATGGATGCGTCTAAACTCATGGAGTGACAGTAACGAACTGTCGCTCTATGGAGCTCTTCACCTGGCAATAGTGGGACGATTCAGTAGCACAAAGGGACAGCAGCCTGGCCCGCCCCCCTACTGAGGAATCTCCTTCGGCCCCTAGTATATCTGCGATCTCTTTCCTTCAGTTTGTGAGTGTTGGAATGTAAATCAATCAATAACATTCCCTTGTTTAACCCAACTTTCTGGCAATATGTTGCTCCCCATTTCATTGGTGGGTGAAATATTAAGCAATAACTGGTTCAGATCCCATCCTACCCTTAAGCTATTCATTAGAATAAACTCAAGATTCAAGTTTCAAACTCTGCACATACATCATTCTAAACATCCAAGTGAAGTAACAGGAAGAAAGGTATATTTTTGAATGGAGGGGGACTTGAAACAAGATTTCCATCCCTGCAGTGTTTTTCTGCAGGTTGAAATTTCCTCACATTCTTCACCAAAACACCAGATGGTCCCTTCCGACAGGGAAGGCCAAACCTCAAGGCAGACCTTCACACACTTGCTGATGAAGGCTCGCATACCCTTTCCCATGTAGCAAAGGCCACATCAAAGCTCTCCCCCTCCGCTTTTCATGCAATGTACCTCCCGGGCACATTGCTAATGGACAGAAGGAGATACCATAACAACAACATTTCACATGAAAGGAGGAATCTACTGGAAAAACAGTCAGTCAATTCTTTTCTTGATTACACGCCTATTGTCCGGACACCCAATAAGACGAGCAACTCTTCCACCCAACATGTAGTGTCACACGAGATGAGCAAGCCATCTAAAGCAGTCTTAATCGCTGATTAAACAGTGGCTGAAGGAAGTCTGTGGGCCAACTCAGAGAAAAGGAGGCCATGGCTTGCAATGCCAGCTGCACCTCCAGGCCTAGCTGGCTCTCAACTTCCCTGTCACCCTTTGCTAATCTGTCTCGATCTGCCCCAAGCACAAACTCAAACAACAAGCTCTGAAGAACAAACTCGCACTGCTCTATCTTGATCAATCGACCACACGAGATCCATTGGCAACCTATTGTCGATTGTTTTCCAATGAGGAGGCCCAATGAAAACACAGCTTTAAAAAGAACTGTCCGTTTCAGGGAGATAAATCACTGCGCTCTGGGCCTCAGAGCAACACCGTCCCAAGTGTCCATTTCAAGTCAGCACAAAGGTGATAACTATGTGCGTGCTTTAGAGTGAAACTAAATATCATACTCAGGGGCTTGTGTGCAGCCCCTTTGATGGGAGCACGGCTGCTGAGGTATCCTTTTCCTGACAGATGAAAAGCACGGGGTTGTTTGAGGGAGATGGAGGCACACCCCCACACACACGTCTTGAAACAGTAGCAGAGCCAACAAGTGACGGATAACACGTGAAGAGCTGAAACACACTTACACATCCATTCGCACACAGGTTGGAAGACGTGAGAAAAGCAGATTGACAGCTACAAAAAAGCTTGGCCCTGGACCACCTAATCAGCATTAGCGGCACAATCATGTCACCTCCACCTCTGTTTTATCTTCACACACACATAAACACAAAGAAAACCCGACCTGTGATACTCTGTTAACACACTCAGGCAAAATGGAAGTGCATTAGGGGGAGATTACAACACCTAATGGAGGCATTAAGAGGGGCATGCTGACAAGTCACCGGAGCAGGTGTGGGGTTGAATGAAACATAACCCTGCGGTACGCCATTCCTGCACGCAGGGAACCGCAGGGAACAGTTTAAAGGCAACTGACAATGTAAGCCGTGTGGGCTGTGTGCCCCGACCACAAAGCAACATAACTCAATCCAAGCCAATCAGAGCCGGATTACCAACATCTGTCCAACCTGATGAGAAAAAAAAGAGCGTGTAGGTGTGTGCGGGTTCGAGGAGTGGGTGGCATTTTGATTGGTGTAAAGAAAGGAGGGTACTGACTGTCAGATCACCAAAACATGGGAAATCCCCCGGCTCAAGCTTCAAAGCCCAACTGCGTTTTGATGTGGCTGACGGTGAGGTGCTCTGTGGAGCCTCGGTTATTCAAATGAGGACTGCTTAGCTTGGCCCAAACATGAAGAGTCTTGCCAACTGTTGGGCAGAGAAAGCAAGCTCTGGATCACAGGAGGGCAGCACTGATCTGAAGGCTAGATTACAGGGCTTGAGACTGGAGAAGACTCAGGCTTGCATCCGCAGGATTGGTTGGGCACGTTTATGACAGGAGTTTGAAAATGACTTGTTTTCTTCTGAAGGCAACTGACCTGAAATTCGTCATTGATCCAAGGTTTCAGTGGCACAAACCAGTTAGTCGATAACCTTCTCTGTTCGGTGCTGGACAGGGAAAGTTTGAGAGAGGTTTAAGAAGTGTAGTTGATTTTGGGGGGGCCACTATATAAAAATGAAGGCTTCCGGAGGCCTCTTGCACTGGTAGGAGCTGGATCACATTACCGCCTCTGTCCTGTGTGTAATAATGTAGAAGGTCCAACCATCCTCCCAGATTGTTTTATCCTGACTACATGCGTATCTGGAGTTTGGTCATCAAATGGCGTAGATCAGAACAGCTAAATCCGTCAACCATTCACTGAAAGCACGATGCTTAATGATTTTAAAATGAGCCCTCAGCAGCTTTCAGGAGCACCAGGAGGCTGCGGGTGACGGTGAATGGCTTCTTTCAGGAAAGCCAATATTCTGCTGATGAAAACTGTGAGAGACAGATATTTATTTCTCCTGGTGCCATCTGTTTGCCACCAAAGACCAAGGGGAAGAAAAGGCCACAACAAGGCTTTCTTTTCACTGTCCTGTGGAAATGCTAAATGCAACAAAAACAGTGGACAGAGTCATCGTTGCCTGTTCCTCATAAGCAGTGGGAGTAGAGATCTAAAACTCCATTTAGACTCCTGTTTACCTAAGAGATGAGCCCCAAAACACAGTCATTCAACCGCTCACCGCTTTATCTGGTCATGAATATTCCTATAATCCTCTAGCCTCTATCCAAGAGGCCCCTTCTTTAAGATGCTGGGTGTTGTGTTGGTTGCAGAGGGTGGAGGGACTTTCGCCCATTGAAAGAAAGAGAGGGAAGCCCAATCCCCTCTTTCAAGGCCTTCTCTCGGCTGATCTCCACATGAAATGATATCTCATTCACTCTAACTCGGTAGAGTCCACTAAGCCTGCTACGGCCGAGGTGCTGGCAGAAGGAGAGCTGAGCCAGAAAGCCTTTAATTGACCCATAATTAGACTGTGAAACTGCTTGGCCCTGCTGGACAAGTAGCCAACCCAGAGGAGATGGAGGGGACAGGGAGGCTTCACATAAAATAATAATCCTCCTTCTATGGAAGATGGCCACTCTTCTTCACTGGATTTCAAAGGAAGGGAACTGTATAAAAAGGTGGCTCCTATGAAAAAGTGGCAGATTTCAACAAATGAAGTTCGGTGCCAAGGTTGCAGCTACTTTATCATCCTGCTCTGAGGTTTCCTACTGACAACTGAGCAGCAGTTCACAGCATGGTCACTCGAGAGAACATTTTTGGTTGCTGTCCCAGCCTGTCATCATTCACGAAGAATTTTTTTTTTTTATCTCATGGACTGCCAAGGTCACAGTGTAGGTGGGGACTTGGAACAGTAAAATGCTCTGCTGTTTGAAAGCCGATCTCTTAATGTAACAAACAGAAAAGCCTTTTCCCTCGGCAAGCTTCTTGATTTGTCACTAAATCTGGATTGTCACACTATAAAAACTGGGCCATGAGAGACAGGGACACACAGGGAACAGGGATGTCGACGGCCCGAATGCTGCGTCAGTGACAAGAGCAATGAATCAGCTCTCGCACTCACAGCTCTTATCTAGAAAACAGATGCCTGGGAGTGAGCAGCCCAACGTTGGGAGAGATATACGTAGATCTGAACTGGTCGAAGCTTGGGGTCAGCTAGAGGGCAGACAGAGCAAAAAACTGCAAACTGCAGAGAAAAGTCTTTGAAAGTACCAGGCGACAACTGTTGTTGGCGCAGATTGTATTGACACATAAAGCCAGGGAATGATGGGATTAACTGGTAGAACAGATGCTTATACAATAACTATCTGGAATCAAAATAAAGCAATAAACAGGCGCTATTACTTCCCACACCCATTCTTTAAAATGAACAGGTCTTAGACGGTGAGTCTGTGTATGAGTCATGGTGTAAATCAAAGCCGGTCACACGTCTTAAGTTTTCCAAGACTCACCTTTTGCACTAAAATAGAGCCCTGTGATCAGCGTAAGTGGTAATCTGTCTTGGGTAACCACAAGGGCCTGGGGATACGAGGCTGACAGGTCTGGTTTAGACCGAGATCCTGTCATAAAACTCCCCTCTCCTGAATCGGCCACAGGTGTGAGCACTCGGAAGGAAAGACGCTAACTCCTATGTTTACAAATACATGCACATAGATTTACTCGAACGCAAAAGCTGCCAAACACCCGGGAACAACGTACGGCCAAGCCTCGTGGAAACACAAAACCAACCCTACAGGTAAGTGTACACCATGATCAGTCCCTTTTTTGACATGAAGCTCATCCCAAAATATCTGATCAAACACGATGACAGAGAGAGATAAGACAGTCCGGCTCTCCTTTTGCCCCGGGGAAATCTATTCCCCAGCTCCTCTGAACACGTTGCATTAACAAAATGCAAAGAAGACAGCAACACACCTGGAATTGGAGTCTTGTTGAGGCCAACAGGATGCAAACACTGGACTACAAGTGCTAAGCTTGCATTTATATGGCAGTCGAGATGACAGAGAGACTTTCCTTTACATGGAGACACCAGCTTAGAGTAGTGCTGGTGTCACCGCGACAGATAAAAGGACATTCTAACTACCACAGAGAATTAACATCGTTCTTCCTATTCTTCAGTTTTTACTTTTCACCAAAGATCTTGCAGTAAACTAGTTTATATGTTCATTTGGTAAAATTATATTATTGTTAGAATTGTTTTATGAACAAGAAATACAAATGTTTATGCACTACACACAACTTTGAAAAGAAAAGGATGCGTTAGCTCAATATATTGCAGGAAAGGAGCATGGTTTTCCCTTTACCTCATCTCAACCACCACCTGATGTCAGATGTGCGCGTGTGTGTGTGTGTGTGTGTGTGTGTGTGTGTGTGTGTGTGTGTGTGTGTGTGTGTGTGTGTGTGTGTGTCAAGGATCGGTGGGAATGGCTCCCTGGTGGCACAGACTGGTAACATGTAAACAGACGCTGATGTTCTGCTCCCATCACACACCACCTACTCTTTCCTATTTTCCCGCTCTTGCTGTCTTTCTCCCTCTCTCTTTATCTCTGAGGACACAACGATGACTTTCGTTTTAATTTCCTTATCACCACATCCCTCGTCACCTCTTGATTGGTTGTCATCTTAAACACAGATCCCTGTTGTCTAGTTTCTCTAGTTAACATCATTATGTGAAGACTCACATTCAACATCCTTAATCAGGGAAAATTACAAATATCTGAATGTTGACATTTGACAAAAACGTCTTTCATAGGGTATTAAACTCGTTGGACACATTTCACACATTAATCCAACAAGATCAGATAACACAGGACTAACAGATTCATTTCACCCAGATATATGACAACTATGGATCTACTGTTTGTGCATTTCATGCTCCCAGGAAGAAAATACATCATTTGGCTGCAACTTTGCGGCCTGAGGGTTCCTCCAACGTGGGAAAAGACTACTGTCAAACCGAAAAAAAATATCGAAACTGCCAACTTGTGTCTATTTAATTTAGAGGCAATAAAGAGAAACTGTTACAGAAAGAGTAAGAAGGTGGCAGCAGCCATGCTTACAGCTCTGTGAGGCCGTACTTAGACACAGTGTGCTATGCATTAAATTAGTGAATATCCAGTTGAGATTTTGATCTGATTGTAGAGGAGGTCAGGTCAGGGGGAGTTCTTCTGTCCAGAGTAAGATGCCATAAGCAACCTCTAAAAAATAAATAGTTTGGAAAGCATTATCCCCAGTGAATGAGTGGGAAAACAAACGTGTTGTGCTTAAGACTGTACCTTTCAAAAACTGTGTCAACCTTCAGACACAGACATTGTTAAGTACCCAAATCTAGTACCAAGATCACTTAAGCAGACTGGGACCCTTCCCCCTATTAGTGACCAACTTTGTTTGTCCATTAATCCAACTCAAAGACTTGAAGTCATTAAAACGATAGAAGCAAAAGTTCCGGGGTCCACAATATTATCGTAACCAGCAAAACAGGAAAAAAGGTTTGTGCAAGAAAGAGCAGACACAGCAAACTGAACCCTCCTGCTACTCCTCCCCTGGATGCAGACACATGTGCACACAACACCTTAAGATGATACGTCATCCCTTACAGCAGAAGAGAACAGAGGAGCACTTCTCACTGAGCCCTCACTAATCACTCTGGAGGAAGCTGCTCAAAGGCGAAGGAGATGAAAGGAAACGAAGTGAGCGTGAGGCTGAGAGGGCATTCCGGTGAGCAAGCCCAGACAACCAGAGCGTTATTGTACTCTGCTTATACACAAGAAAAAGGGAAGAGAAAGTGACTGCATGCACAAACATGCAAACACTTTACACATTATCACTGTGCTTAGGAGCACCTACCGTTGACAACTTAAAAGCCCTAACCCTCAAATAGCCCCAACATAAACTCTGAAAGCACAAATTTTCCACTGATGCTGCACCTCTCTGGGGCAGAAAGCTCACAGTGAAGATGGTGACAATGCTGTAAAAGTATGTGTCGTCGCCCGAAAGAAAGTGTGATACTAATGGTTTTAAGCATGATTCTGGTGTCGGAGTTTATGTGTGTGTATGCATGCAGATGCAGGTGCCAGTGCACTGTATACAATCTCTTCATCAATCTAACAAGCCAGATAAAAAGCTACTGACGGGAGTGACAGCAGAAGACCTCTTCTTCCCTTTAATGAGTGGCCAATTCATCTGACACGAGGATGGTTGAGTCACTGCTTACAGGAGTATTTATATAGTATGCAGACACTTTTAAAAGGTAAGGTGTCAATTCAAAACTTATTCTGAAGGAATTCAAAAGTGGTTAAAAATGCAATAAGTGTCATCATTCAACAAATAAACCAAGAAATATCTAATACTCCATAACCAATAAATCCTGGAATAACGGCTGCAAATAACAAATGTCTCATAAAAAATATTGTGTTGACACAAAACTTGAAGCAAAATAATCTCGCAATATGAAATATGAAATCTAACACTTCATAAGAAAGTAATAATTCTGAAAACACTGTGTTACTGTAAGGGGCAATGAGGCAGCCAAGCGACATCCCAGTGGTCTCCTAAGAGGTCTGCGCTTGCACGTTAGGCCTGGGCTTTGCTCCAGAGACGGCACTGTGCCATACAGCTGGTCTGGCACACGTTGACAAACACACACACACACCTCTTTGCAACGTACTTTGAACCACTAATTAGCGCTCCTTTCACGCTCTCACTCACTGACGCACACACCTGACCTGCATTTGTAACCTGAGCAATGCTGGGCCTGTCTGTGAGTGGGAGCAAATAGAGCTTAACAGCAGACTCCCCCTGAGAGCACACTTCCAACCTTTGTTAGGTGTGTTTATCCTTTCTCCTGCCTTCCATCTCTTCCTCTTTTCCCACCTGAGCCCACAGGAGAGGTTGTCAGGTGGACCTACGCCCACTCTGCTTTTAATTATTTTTCTCTCCCCCTCTATCAAGGGATGGTTTAGGATGACAGGTAGAGGGTCAGTTGGACAGAATTTGAAAAAAGGCTGAGAAACAGTGACAGAGAGAACTAAACTTACAGAGAAGGGGGAAACAATCTAGCTGGATCAAGTAGCCTGTGGTGTTAGCGAGCTGACCTTTGAGGGTCAGGCTATAGTTTGGACCTAAGGCAATCTGACCTGTTGTCTTTAAACAGCATAAGAAATGAGGGGGGAGCAGCAGTTCAGAGGGAAGATTGTTTAATAATGCATTCAGCATAGACAGAATGACAAACACTGCAGGAGGATTGCATGGACAGGGTGTGGGGCTCCTATTAAGTGTTTCATCCACTTATTTCAATAACCATTGTAATACTTGAAAATTACTGCAATAACAGCAATATCATTGAACACCAGTGCTCCATTTGCAAAGACATCCCATTTTTCCCTTGAAAGTCCACAGGTTTAATACCTGGCGACAGCGGAGAGGTCTTTTAGTAAAGTCCAATAACAGGGTGTTGTATATTTGTTGTATAGAAAGCCTCTGGGAGCTGCAACATCATAAGGCAGCAACTTGACATGCAGTGCATGACTAAATGGGGTCACAAACCTGCAACTGGTCTTTGAAGAAACGGTGAAATGTTTTGCAGACTTTTGGGGTCTTCCCTATGTTAGCTTCCTGACTTTATGCTTTGAGGCACGTGACAGAGTCAGCTCATCCGCCAGTTCAGTCTAGACTGGTGGACCCACATATCCACACAGGCAGCGTTACACTGAAAGTTCTGAGCAGTGCAAATATCAGACAAGTAATGACCCAGATCACCTCCCAACTCAACCTGACAGATGGACAAAGTTAAAACTCTGGAACATTTTTCCTGCAAGAGGAAATAGACAATTCTGACATTGTCATACAATTTGAGCAAAACTATAATGGCAAGCTTTCAGTCATATTTAAAGAATATTGCGAAATCTGGGTTTAAGACAGACAGATTGATCTTGTTTCACACTCCAACATCACACAATCATTGTATGATAACAGGAATGTCTCTGTTGTCTTACACGTGAGTGCTTAAACATGATTTTTTTTTTGGTGTTAGAAAATCTGGTCCAAACGTAGCCCAATGCTAAATCCACTGAGACAGTGAGGTAGTATACATGTGTGTGTGTGATTTTATCCTATACAGCCCATGGCAGATTCCCACATCTACCGCTTAGTAGGATATGGTGGTGTGAAATGGGAACGTCTTGCCTGCTTGTGAAGGTTGACTTGCCTCGTAGGCTTTGCAAGGCTAGGCAGGTCTGAACATTCCTCACTGTGTGTGGAATGGAGAGAAGACTGGGTTTGTACCTTCTCCTCCAGAATGGAGTCAGATAACCTGATTCGCACTGCCAAAAAGGAAGATATATGTTTCTTCATCTTGTTTCACTACACATGTACTTGGTGTGAGATTCATATAAACGTGTATGAGCTGTCCATACACAGTACAGTTAATGTTTGTGTACTTAAATGCAAAATAAAGGGACATATCCTGTTCACAAAGGATATGAGCATCATGAGGATGATAACAGGGTCTTGGTCAACCAAACCAAACAAACACACCAGTAGCCAAATGTCATAAAGTCTTGACACAATCACCTGTGGAACTTTACAACACGAGTCCACTAGCAGGGTGTCAGAACCAATATAAAGAAAGGACACAACAGGGATTGTATTTTCTCTAAGGATTTAAATGAATACAAAAGACTTTTCTTTTCCCCCGGGACATGTCGATTTTTTAAACAAATTGGAAGAAAACTGGCGATATTAACACCAGCATCGATGTGTTTTATCCCAGTACACTCATTTAATATATTTGAGTGTGCAGTACCTCTGTAAGGGTCGTTTTCTATAAACACTGGCCTTTCCTATAACGATATTAGGACACAAAGGTGCTTTGTTTGCATTTTTCAACTCATTTATTTAACTTTTTTCCAAACGAATGAAACTGCATTTGGGGACAAATGTAATTATGTAATCCTACTGAAAATAAAATCCTTTAAAAAAAGTGCCTTTTGTTGTGACTGACTGACATGTCGAGGCTGACGTTCTCTGTAACTAAGGCATTTCAGATCATTTCGTAAGCTGCTTAAGGAGTTTTAATGGTACATTAGAAAGCGGTGTGTAAGCACTTTACAGTCAGGTAGGCGGGTTCATATTTTGCATCTGTGGCCAAATTAACTCTGATTGTGTGTATGTGTGTGTGCGTTTGTGCGTAATACAGATGTAGAGCATGCACTCCTGTTGTGATGTTTGGCGAATACAAATTTTACTGAATGAGATTACCACGGAGCTCTTTGTAAGGAATTATTAGGAGCTGTCAGCAAGCAGACAGGTGAAAATTAGGGGATCTGTTGGGCACACCCCCAAGGGAAGCATTGAAACTCACTCACACACACTCTCACACAGAGAAAGGTTGCTGTCTTCATTCCTGTATATTTAGGGAAGGCCAATTTAACACTTACAATAGCTGTCAACAAATTATGGACTCAACAAAAGACAAGACTATAATGCTATTATTATTGTTACTATTACACATCTCTGTATTATATCTATCGCCACTGTAGCCAAGTGTTTGCTCATGGGCTCTCTGTAAACTTGTAATAAGTGGTGCAGACCTGCTCTATATGTGAAGTGCCCTGAGATAACTTCTGTTATGATCTGTGAAATCAATGCACACAACCCAAGTGACCATCTGGCAGTAATGCTGCTTATTCAATTTATAACTGACTTATAGTGTCTGAAAAACAGCAACAATGACTCCACATGAAAATGAGGCTTAAAACAAGTTATTTTAACTCCCAGGCAGCGTATTGGTCTGGTTCAGTAACTGAATAAACACGGCTTTAACAGATTAGTATTTCCCAGGGCACTGCTGCCACCTACTGACAAGGTTGAGACCTCATATAATGTGTAAGTGTAAGTGTACTTGCATGTGTGGCACGTGGGACTGATTCATTTGTTTGACTTTCATGCAAATTAAAATGTGTTTTAATATCCGTGTCTTACTGAGATCCTCGGCCAGCTGGACTCGGCGGCCTGTGATGAGCTGAGTCTTCGTCTCCATGTCTTCCCCAAAGTCATCCAGCACCTCCTTCACATTCTTCTCCAACCGGCGCACTGAGGAGACAAATAATTGAATGTACAAATACCCAGACAACAGAACGCACAATATAAAGTTCAATAGTCAATTAAGAAACAAGGTGTTTATTCTCTCAATGTTGCAATGAATTATGATCCACATAGTCGACCATCATTACAATGGTTGAAAAGAAACTATCAATTTGCTCAATATGGGTTTCTTAGCATACTTGTTGTAGATTGAATTTCATTATCAAATGGTCATTGTGAACTAAGGATCAATATTGAGACAGTGTCATGATTAGTAGAATTATCCATATTTGGAATTCAGTCTTGTAAGTCTCTCATCCTTACCCTCTGTGTTGGTGAGCTGCTGCCGGAGAGTGTTGCCTGTGATTACCAGCATCCTCTGGATCCTCCAGAACAGAACCACATCATTGCACTCCAACTGGAGAAACATGCAGACACAAAGTTCAATAGCTCCAACAGATGACATGAAGGTAAAGAAAAATTAACGTCAGGATAACTATTCATCTCTTTACCTCAGAGTCGACAAAGTGCCTCTGGTAGTAGTAGAAGCCTCTCTTGCAGAGGCTGCAGTGGGCCAGTGACTTCTGTAAAAAGTGTCGTCGATACAACTGATGCCACGTGTCTTTGATCTGGACCAGGCGAGAAAGTCAGAAATCCAGCAGTTAATACGTGGACAGCACAACTTACACGCCTTAAACATGCAGCAAAAATGAATATCATTGCAGCATTAATTATTAAATGAATGTTTGATCTCACCAGCACAGGGTCAACTTCGACTCCTCTTCCCTCCAGGTTCTTCCGCACTGTGGTGACCTCGTCGTTGGCCAAGTAAGCAGTGTGGTCGTCATGCAACTTAAGCAAGCGCTCCAGCTCTGATTTCGTTTCATTACGAATGTGCTACAAGGTCAAAGAGATAGAAGGGTTGAGCACTGTTTTCAAAGTGCTATTCCTGGCATTATAATTGTATCTTTTAGTGAGCTATGGCTTCTCTAAATATAAATATCTGTGGTGCCTATAAATCATCAGCATCATTGTAGACTATGGAAACTGACCTGATCCGGTGATCGGTTCATCCAGTACATCCACCTCTGCTTCCAGTCTGGACCCACCATGTCTTTGATTACTGATTCAGCTGCAGCAAGAGAGGGGGAAAGAGAAAGACATGGGAACAGATGAATAGATAGGTAGCATTTTGTAAAGCACTAGCTACGATCATTTTCTTATTTGGCCATTTTATCCATGTTTTTCTTGCTGCCACACTGTTAAACGGGCAGCTCTTCTCTTCACAGTTAACACAGACGCTCGCTGCCTCGGTCACTGTTAAGCTACTGGCAGTTTTTCACACATCCATGAGACCATACGTCATGAACATCTGTGGTGCCACAAAAACAGCCCCAACACTGACATCAGTGTACCTGATGAAGACATAAATCTGCCAAGTATGTCTGCTTCTCACATGCTGCGAGTGTTCTTGAGTATTTTGGCTCGTTTAACTTTTTACCGCAAAATACGTCAGCCATAATATCATATGAAACCATGTTGTTAGTGCAGGTATTTTGGACTGTGGTGGCTAGAGTAATTGTAGATTGGTGCCATAAATAAAAGGATCTGATCCCACTATATTTGAGCGGTGAGCACAGCCATTTATTTTCTACAATCACCTTGAACCAACGATGTTGCATGAAGCCATTATGTGTAACATACTGTCTTTGAGTCGTGACTGCAGGGTCTCCTCCATGAACTGGATAGCTGCATCCCACTGGGGCTTGTCAGTGATGGACCGGTCTTCTAGGGCATTGTGCTGGATCACCCTCTAACAAACAGTTAGAAGACAAGAAGAAAGTTGAAGTGACATGTATTGTGCATGGGCAATGCATAGTCTTTTACTAGATGTGTCAGTTATTGGCATCAACAGAAGACTAAACTGCCCTTTGGAAGGGAGGTGTAACATTAACTTGTGCATGTGCTCTCTGCATCCTTGCAATCAGGGTGAGGGGATTCACTGTGTGTTTACCAGGCTGTCCATGGCCCTCTCATTCCACTTGTGCCTCTTGATGCTCTCGTCCTTCACAGCCTCCTTTAGCTTGTCAAATATGTCGTCCTGGTCTTTGCCTCTGTATTCAGCCATGAAACGGGCAAACTCCTCCTGCAACGTCTCCCAGGCAACCTAAAGGGGGACAAAGCATATTAGAGAAAGAGGAAGGGCCCTGTTAACATAAGACCAATCTGGTCACTCAGAGCAGAAGTAAACTAAATATAAGTACTAAGTTGCAATAAGTAAGTGGCAGTACTACTAAATATATAATTAGAATGTCAGTTAAATGAAAGATCATTAGAAAATAACTATATTTGTAAATAGCATGACAGATTGGCTGAAACTTGTGCATCAATTCATATTTGGAGATTTCTTTTTCTGTTCTTACCTCAAGTGCTTTGTGTGGAAGCTGCTTGTCTGTCCACTGCTTCAGCTTAATGTCTACAGTGGTATTAAAGGTACCCGAGTCCATTGTTTGGGCAGCAGGCAAATAGATGTTCTCTATCACATGGGTGGACACACGTTCCCACAGTTTCTTCTGCAGGATGGCCTCCCTGGGTGTGGAAAAGATAAGACATGTTAACTTCCATTCACTGGACTTTAAAGGATAGCTTAATTGGGGCCTCGTTCTGGAGCTTTGACTGTAATGAAGTCCTGTGAGATGCTGAGGCTGCTTTAGACCTTACCATACATATGTTTCTGTTTAGATTTATATTTTAAAATCTACTCTCGCCTCAGATTTGAAAAAGATCTAAAAAGAGAGGAGGTTTGCTACCAGGTTGATTTGAACTGTCCAGCTCAGTTCAAGTATGTGATCCAGTGGGACAGAAAACAATGAGTGAGGAAGAATCGTTCTTGGCTGAGTGACTTTCATTAGTGTCAGAGCTGCAATTGTACTTGACTGTAGATTCCAATACAGCTCCACTATGACCCTGTTAGCAGTTAACAGTCTCCCCGCTCTCACTCTCTCCCTCCACAGCAGGCTGAGAAAGGAACAAAAGCCTTCCCATGTTCCCATGAGACCAGAGCAGAGTTGTGCCCCTCTCATTTATCATAAACGCATGCTCATATTTCATTATGCGCCCCTTTTGTTCCGGCTTGCAGTCTTCACTGTCAATAAGCACGATCTCCAATAGTGCTGGCTGGCTGCTAGCTGGCTAACAGGGCCACCCCTGTTCCTGTCCATGGACCATTCATCAGACTATTGATCTGGGACAGCTGATGGGACACTAACCACACCAAGCATACATCTCATTTAGCAAGGTGTGAGGTGTCTTGAGTGCGAGTTATCACGATTATAAAATATGCAGAGATAATTCAACACAAAAAATAGCTACAGACTTATAGGCAGTATGGAAGTAGAGCAGTGTATGTGCAGGCAATATCATAACCATTTGGTCTGATCCTCAGAGGTATATTATATATACATACATATATAAATTAATTAAATGACAAACTTACCAGTGCTGTGGGGTCACTTGACTCAAGCTAATGACTTCATCCAAGATTTCATTTTTAGCCTTTTCAAACAGTTCATTCTGCAAAGAGAAAATAAAAAGTCCTTATCAGTGTTTCACACCATTGGAAGAATTTCAGAGTGTGTTTTTTTTCAGTTGAATAAACTTACTTTTATCTAAAAAATGAATCCTTTGTGTTGTACTTTGGTTTATGTTGAGGTTATATGAAATGGAAAAATGTGAAATACGTGTAGTTCAAGAGTGTTGCGCTGTTTGTTTTTTCCTCACCCTGTCCAGCTCTCTCAGACGAGGGTAGTTGTTCTTCCACTCTGTCTCCAGATTGAAGCGGGATGCTTGGGTAAGGAAGGAAGGTGACAATGTCATTTGACAGGTGCTGATCCTCGTACTGGATGAATCTTATCTCGTGTATGATTCCATTTATTTTTCAGCTTTGATGCTACACTACATTAAACAATAATGATCTGTAATCAGCAGGCAATGACCAGCCAGGACCAGTTCATCCTTTGTATGATATAAAGGCAGCTGCCAGACTGCTAATGGTGTCAATACTTCTAGAAGAGGATGAGCACTCACATACATACACATTGTTAAGATCAAAGGAGGAGGGGCCAATCACATACTCAAATAACAACAACAGAGTTTTAGTTCTAATCATGCACAGACACAGGGAAGTAGACACACACGCACACACCAGGCCTGCTGTCCCCATACACATCTCCCTATCCACAGTGAAGATTAAGCTAATTGTAGGTTTGTGGAGCCATGGTGGCGCCAGACATGGTTTGAGGCCGGCTGGGGGCGATTTCATGGGCTTCGGATCGATACACCACACAATGCACCTATGGGAACTGTAGTCTCACAGCCATAAATCTCTTGTGCTGTTAGCATCGGGTCTGTGAAAGTCAGGACTAATTGCAGTAGGAAGAGGGATTTAAGAAGTGGACAAGGTGGCTGGCAGGGCGCGCTGAGTAAGACCAGTACAGTGAGGTGGGAGAATCTGGACAATAGGAATAATTGCACCTGTTTTCTCTGAGGTAATGGATGAAATACAACCATTACCATTCCTGTTTTAAAAACACACCTGCACTGTAAGCCGATTTGGATATAAAAGGAATATCAATCAATTGGGGAACTAAGTATCAATTATTTTCATTGTTCATTAATGTGATGAAAAAGTTCTGTATGACAGAAGCATAGTGATTAAAGTTGCCAAATAGGCCAGCGAGAGTAATCGTACCTTTGAAGACATCCGCCTGCTGCTCAACAGATTCCCTGACCATCTTCCAGAAGCAGTCAGAGACGGCGAGGCTCAAGTTCTTTGTTGTCACCTGATGAGCCTTCAACATCCCGTCCCTAGTCGCACATGCAAATTAATTGTCAACGTTTAAGTAATGTACGCCACAGCCATTACATTATAAAGGGTGGAGTTTCTTACCGTAATAATCTGGAGTTCTGGAAGAAGTCCTCCTCATAGTCTTTAATGGAGTCTATGCTTTCACCACTGCTGCCTACAGAGCAATGAGCAGACAAAGATTCAACACATAATACATCATTTCTACTGCAAGGATCTGTCAATCAAAACAATAACAA